>JAOTQK010071923.1:0-10571 GCA_025642025.1 Rhododendron ferrugineum | reverse complement strand
TCAAAGAAGTTATTAACTACAAGCTATGAACGAAAATAAGAGATTTAATCCATTTTACAAACCAAGGCAAGAAAAACCATTTTACCAACCAAGTCTTGGGGTAGCAATCACCCCTTGACCAAGCCCAAAAGACTACTCACTCATAGCTAAAGACAAAACATAAGGATAAAAGGCAACATGAGATTTAACCGATGAAAACGAAAATAAACTTGATATTAAGTAGAATCTAATCCGTACGAACAACTTTAATAAATGAGAAAATAACAAACGATAATTAACTAAGGGTAGTCTTGAAGATATTACACGATGAAAGCTTGAGATCAACAATGGAAAAAACTTAGGCAAGAAGAAAACTAAAGGATAAATCTTGATTTGGATATTTGTGAGGTAAGAGGCTATTTATGCACATGTCATTTTCTCAACAAATATTCCCTAAAACTTGCCAAAAGTGGCAAGTCTTCTAAGTGCAAAAAAAAGTACTAAAAATTGGCTCGTAAGCTCTCGGCATCGATACAGAGGGAATGATGTATCGATACCGAGAAGTTAAGCCCAAATTTGCTTTCTGACGTAACGTCTTGGTAACGATACAACCATTACGTTGTATCGATACGCTGAGCTTAGAGACTGTAAGTTAATGGTATCAATACAACCAAAATGATTGTATCGATACCGAGCTGCTTAAAGCCAGATCTTCAGCTTTATTCCCCGTCTTGGCATCCAACAGCCCCGGTCACCCTCCGGCTCTTCAATTCTTCGTTCTTGAGCCTTGGTGGCTGCGTTCCATGTGGCCTCGGGTACTTGGACACCCTTGAGGGTTATTCATGGTGTAAAAAACACGCCTTATTCCATGGTTTGCCTGAAACACTAAATAAACTACCTTACGTGCAATATCGCCTAAAATGACAATTTATTCAAAGGAAAATGACATACTAGAGGACATTAAGAACCAAAAATCTACATTATTGGGTGCTTATCACACCCCCCAACTTGAGCTTTGCTAGTTCCTAGCAAACAAAAGACATAAACAAAACGAAGACTTTACAATCCTTCCGGCAAAACTTAAACACATGCTCACACCCATTACCAACTAGCAAGAGTTCAAAATTCTAACATTTATCCCATTCTAAAACTCGCAGCTAAAAACTTGATTGAACGGCTAAGTACTACGCAAGCGATAAACAAGTTATAAAAGACTCGTATCCACAATTGAAAGAAGGATACAGCGAAGTCATATGTGCACACACAAGCTAGCAACCATATCCCACAAAAGTGCTCGGAAATAGGCAATGGTGAAAAACAAAACCATGCCTCGTAAGTGGAGAGCACTTATTTAACAGGATTTCTAACTAAGCAACTAAAAACTTGATCAACAAAAGGAAAGCATGCCACAAACTAAGTATACAAATTATAACACTATGAATCAAAATGGAATCAATGCACATTATGGATCAACTAAGGGCTTTGTTACAAGATGGAAAGATCTCCTTCAACATAGCGATTTGGGTGATTAAGGACGATTTGAGTGTCCTCTGCTCTCTTGTCTGGTAGAGCGGTGCTCCACCATGGCCGATGGTTCGATCTCCTTTGCAGATGGCTCGGGCTTCAAAGCCCTAGACTCCAATGAAGTCCGGAGGAAGCAACAGACTTCTGCTCTCTTAAAAACCTCTCAGACTCATCTGATTTTGGCGGAGCTGGAAACATCAAGGTTGAACAACCCTTATGACTCCAGTTTCAGATCCATCCTCAGAGGTGCTGTTCCTGAACCATCTCCACCTGGGTTTGGGGCGTTCAGCCCTAAATCGTTCAAAAATCCTAGCCCTTATAGGAAACTTCTGCAAGTATTCCAGGAAGCATTAAAGATGGAAGCGGAGGAAAGAGCAGCCCATCTACATGCCAACAACTATCAGTTCGAACATGAACAGGATAAGGTACAAATTCCTAACCCCAACCCTGTTATTCTGTTCAATGCCAGAGGGAATCCCTATGTCGAAGGGGATCCCAATCTAGGCTACAGCTTTGAGGACACTAGACCTCAGACTTACAGTCGTGCCTCTGGTTCCTCTCCTCCCAAACCAGAGTCAGATCTTACACGCGTTCTCCTTCTCATAAAACACCTGCTAATCTTCCTCAGAAACCACCATCTGAAACCACTCTCAGAAATCACTCTCATCCTACCCAAACTCACCAAATCAATCCCAAACCAAATCCTGGCCAGGCTAAACCTAAACCTAGGAACTGGGCCTCTCTTCTCCAGTCTCAAAACCCTTCCTTGGATATGAAGCATGAACATTTTCCCGATCTTCAGAGAGGCAAGGAGGCTTTGGTTGAAATAGACAGCGAATTGACTGAAATCGGCAAATGGAATAGATATTTGGTAGGTCATTTCCTAGATGGTAAGATGGCATATCCTTTACTCGTATCCACTGCACGGAATTAGTGGAAAGATCTATTTGTGGCTGTCAAATCGAATGTAGCAGGATTCTATCTTTTTGAATTTAAGGATGAATAGGCTAAGTTGGAAGTCCTGGAAGGAGGTCCTTACTTCTTCTCCCAGAAATATCTAGTTCTCAAGGATTGGCACAGAATGATGAAACTTGCCCCAGAACAACCTACCAGAATACCTGCTTGGGTTAAATTCCATGACTTACCTGTTGAACTCTGGAATCAAGAGTGCTTAAGTCGAGTGGCTAGCACAATTGGGAAGCCCTTACATGTGGACTAGGCCACTGCTAAGACTGCCAAGCAACCAGGTCTCTTACATAGTAAGTCCACAAAAGCTAGAATTTGTATAGAAATCAGTGCTGAACAAGACCTCCCAGATGAGGTCACAGTCATTGTAGAAGAGGAAACTATTCTTGTCCCTATTGAATATCAAGTCCTCCCTCCCATGTGTAATGTTTGTCATGTATTTGGGCACTCCACAGTCCAATGTGCCAAAAAGCCTCAACCTCCTCCTCCTTTCCCAAGCCTGCAACAAAGAATGAGAATCTAGTAGGGGATGGGATTTCTTCAATTCCCCAGCAACCTGCAAAGCAAGAGTGGGTTCAAGTGAGGAATGGAAAGCAAAAAGCTGTCCAAGATCTCCCTAATCAAAAGAAGACTGATCCCTTTGTATCCATTCCAAGCATTTCAGGAACTCAACTCAGTGTGCTAGTACCTCAGCATTCAAGCAATTCAAATGTTACCACTGTTAACAATGAGGAATACAGTGATTCAGATTCAGAAGATGAGCTTATGGAGGTGCTTGAAGGGGTAGTAAGCAATAACCAGGGATTAGATGCTTTGCCTCAGCAATCAAAGGCACTCTTATACTTACCTTACGTTACCTTCCCCATTCAACAACACAGAAACCCTCACTGATGCATTAAGGGATGGCTTGACTCCTGTAGTGAATGACCATAATTCTGATATGTTTCCAAAGGAAAATATCCTTTTTGAGACAAAAGTTCTTCCAGCCCCTGATCCTCCTGATGGAATCAAGAAGGAAAGTGCTGAATTGGATGCCAATAAAGCACTTTCCAAGTCTGCCTTGAAGAGACTGAGGAAGCAAGCAAGGAGCAGTCCTCTTATTCCTTGAACAAGGAATGGAATTATCTAAATTGTATCCTTTTTGTCAGGGCAGTACTCTTATACTTCCATTTTCTGCCATTTACTTATCTAGTTCTGCTTGGAATCTGTTTTATGTCTATGCAACCCTTGAATATTAGTTTTTGGAACATTAGGGGTCTTAATGATCCAATAAAACAAAAGGAAGCTAAATGGTTTTTGGAACATTAGGGGTCTTATCACTATTGGGTTTGCTAGAGCATAAAATAAAAGAAGCCTTTGCTTCTAGAATAATAAGTTACATTTGTCCTCATTGGAATTTTGTGAACAACTATCTTCATGCCTCCTTGGGCCGAATTCTAGTACGTTGGGATCCTAATGTGATACAAGTTCAAGTTTTAGATCAATCTGACCAGTTTTTGCATTGTGAGGTACAACCTAAGTGTGCCCCCCCATTTTTAGCAACTTTTGTGTATGGGGCTAACAGTTACTTGACTAGGTAGGCACTTTGGTCTAGTCTCAATCATCTTAACTCCTCATCCCTTTGGATTGTGCTTGGGGATTTTAATGCCATTAGGTTCCCTAATGAAAAGGTAGGGGGCATTACTAGCTAGCCTTCTTATATGAATGAGTTCAACCAGTGCCTTTATGCCTTAGAGCTAGATGATGTTAGATTTACTGGTTGCTTCCTCACCTGGACCAATAGGCAGGACTCTGTTCATTTTGTTAGCACCAAGCTGGATAGAGTATTAGTCAATGAACATTGGATGAAGGCTTATAGCTGTTCTTTTGCACATTTTCTCACTCCTGGAATTTCTGACCATTCTCCAACTATTGCTGCTTGATTCCTAATCCTAAGAAATCCAATAAACCTTTCAAGTTTTTTGCTTTCTTAGCTGATCACCCCCAATTCTTATCTGTGGTTCAAAGAGTTTGGAGGAGGGTAATCATTGGGAATCCAATGTTCTGTGTCTGTGATCTTAAACAGATAAATTCTAAGGGAGTTGCTGACTCTAGGCAATTTCTTGAATCCTTGCAGTAAGACCTAGTTACTCATCCTTCCAATTCATCAATTATAAGTCAGGAAAGGGTAGTTCATAAGCACTTTCTCACATTGCTTAGGGCTGAGGAGAGTCTGGCTAAGCAGAAATCTAGAATCCAATGGCTGAAAATGGGTGATCAGTGTACCTCTTATTTCTTTAAGTCTGTGAACAATACCAGAAATAGAAGTAAGCTTACCAGTTTAGTTTTGGATGATGGGTCTCTCACTTTTGATCTAAAAGTTATTAAGTCCAGCTTTGTCAACTTTTACACCAATCTGTTGGGAACAACTCATTCAACTCCTTATCAGGGGCTCTCTAGGATCCATCAGTTAGTCAACAAGAAACTTTCAGAGAGTCAAAAGTTGGCCATGATAGCTGAAGTTACTGACCTTGAAATCAAAGACACCTTCTGGTCTCTTAATCCTACCAAAGCCCCAGGTCCTGATGGCTACAATGTTGGGTTCTTTAGGAAAGCTTGGCCTATCATTGGTCATTAAGTCACTGCAGCTGTCAAAGCCTTCTTTTGGTCTGGTCAAATGCTTAGAAGGGCAAATTCTACTATTGTAGCTCTTGTCCCTAAAGTTCCTAATCCTTCTAAGGTTGGGGACTTTAGACCCATTTCATGCTGTAATACTGTCTACAAGTGCATCTCTAGAATTCTTGCTAGAAGACTGCAGGCTGCTCTTCCTACTTTAATTGATCCTGTTCAATCAGGCTTTGTTCAAGGTAGGAGGATTGCTGATAATATTTTCCTAACCCAGGAACTTTTGAGAAGGTATCATAAATCATCATCCTCTCCTAGGTGTGCTATGAAAGTGGACGTCATGAAGGCTTATGACAATGTGAGATGGGATTTTCTTTGGGATACTTTATCTTCCATGAATTTCCATCCCACAATGATTAAATGGATTCAAGCTTGTGTTACCATTGCCAACTACTCCTTTAGCATCAATGGAGAAGTCACGGGCTACATTCATGGGAAAAGAGGGCTCAGGCAAGGAGATCTCTTGTCCTCTTACCTATTTGTCATTGTTATGTAGATTCTCACTTGTCTCCTTAGGCTAGTAATTAATACCAGTTCTGGCCCTAAAGTCAGCAGGGTTACAAGATCCGTGAGATTAGCTCTCCCACGCGCGACAGACCCATTCACGTGCGCGCCTGTTATAGGTTGCACGCGATGGTCCTTGCGGGGATGGGGATGCTAGTCATTTCTTGTTTTTACTAGGTTGTAAATCACTATGGTGCATGCTAAAAAAGTGATACACTATCTTGCATGTTAAAAGCCATAGCCTAGCTCAGTATGCTTTTCTGTTTACCTTGGAATGCCCCTGAGTTGCTTCTGAATATGTCTCAGAGCCCAGGCATGCAAAGCAATTCCTGGAAGTCTAGCCATGACCTACGCGCGCCTGTCTTGATGTTGCACGCGTTGGTTAGGCTATTTCCAGTGACTGCCCTTGCATGGGCAACTTGGCCCTTGGCCTTTGTTTCAATACCCCCCCACTGTTTAGGGGTTGTACTTTAATTTTGTTCATTCTGTTTATTATGTTGTAACCTTTAATTACTTTACGTCCATATACTACTGCTTGGTTTGCCTCCTGGGTGTCCACTGGTCCTTCCAGAGCCCAAAAGGGGATAAGATTTAACCTGTTGGAAGGGCATCAACCAACGTGCATTTGTATGGCTTTGGCACGCGCAGGACAGCTTGCATGCACGTAGATCCATGCATGTAAGTTGGCCACTGTTTGCTTCAAATCCATACAATGCACTGTTTTGGTATCCGATCACAGTGTTAGGTTTTATCCCATTTATTATCTATCATTCCATCCATCTGTGCTATTTTGATCACATCCTGCAAACATGTTACAGTTTTAATCCCTGATTAACTGTTCCCCCGCCCTAATTGGTTAAAAATTGATTAATAAAAGAAGAATCGCAAACATTTTCACAAAATGCTTAAGTAGAGACCGATCTCCGGATTGGGTGAGAGGGGTGCCATAAAACCCTTCTCCTCTCGTAACTGGGCTCCCGAACCTAGATATGGTTATGACGGACTGGTGCCTTCACTTTTTCAAATCAAATAGCGCGGCAGGTGCTTTGAAATACGGTTCCTTGGGTGTCGAACCTTCAAACCCGAGTGGTGACTCTGTATTCCGAGCACTTTCTTTCCCCGCTTGCACTCCCTTGATCCGAAAGGGCAGCTTTAGAAAGGAACGGAATCCTTTTTAAGGGCATGCTGCCCACAGTGGCGACTCTGTTGGGGATGATCGAACCAATATTATTCCACACTTAGGGTTTAATACACTTGTGAACAATCCCTTAAAAGTCTGTCAAAACAGTGAGCTTCGCGCTGCCGAAGGTTGGAATGGTGATTTAATAGGACCTCGTGTCCGACCAATTTGATCTAGGACTTTTTCGACTGTTCACTTGTGTAGTTTCCTCTAAAGATGGACTAAATAAAGTGAGCCAAATTTGAAAAGGCATTTTGCGATTTTGCGATTCTTCTTCTCTTAATCAATTTCTAGCATTCTCATTTGCATCGATGTGGGATAAGCCTCGTTGGAGCGTTTTGGCAATCCGGCACGGTTTACCGGAGCCCGGGGGCCCCGAATGCCCAACAACCTTCAACGATGATAAGTCATTCTACCGTTTGACTGTTGCTCTGCGGTTACGCAGGCAGGGGGAGGTATGTCTTGACTTTAGTTCGAGGAACCTGTTTCGAACCAAAACCGGCCTTTGCATATACAAAGCACTAGAACTCTCCAAACTAGGACAGGTACCTACAGGGTAAGAACTATTTGCACCTAACACCTGTATATTGTTTATGTGTTACTGCTTTCCCTATCGCATGCACTGTACATACATTCCGTCTTGCGTAGGAGTATGTTTAGGGCGGCTTCTAGGTTCTCAATCTTTTGAGTCTGTCGTAAGCTTATTAGGACACTACTTTGGCCCGATGACGAGTCGTGCACCTCGATGATGCGCGTTTTCAAATTTTCAAATCCTTAGAACAGTGGGACTTTAGGAAATCAACAGCTTTCTACACCCTTGTCTATATACCTACTTGAGGTTTCAAACAGAAAATAAGGAATGACAGAGAGAGCACCATGATGCTTACACCAAATAGGTAACAAGTGCCTCATCACTTACATCGCCTGGCTAACAGCGTTGTGCCGCTCACGCCATTCTGGTTATAGTATCATGACGTTCATGCCGAGTTGTTCCAAACTTTGAAGTTTGAAGCTCCAACGACGGTGTAGCCAAAGGTTTAGGTTTCTTTTGACATCCTTTGGACATCATTTGTTTCGAGTGAGGATACACCTTCGAAAAGAATTCTGAGGATTCTAGCAGCGTCTGAACATCTTGAGACAAACTCGTTTTTAGTTTTAGAGTCTAGGGTGACACTTACGACGTTGGCTGCATTTGTACTCTAGTCTTTTATTTAGATTAAAGTTTCTGGAGGACCCCTATTGAGCCTTCTTTTACTTTGCTGCAAGTTCTAAGCCATTGCACCACCGAGGAAAGTATCGAAGCAGAAGGGCCAACCCGCTTGGGAACGTCTGCGTCGGAATCCAGTTCGAAGGCTTGTTAGATTGGAATCCCAGTCAGTCACCACGGAAGACTCCCCGCAATCTCTGTTGGCCGCTTTACAGTTAGGCTCACCGTCAATCTTACAGGAAGTAGTGCAGCCAGCATCCCCATCTGCTTCCTCTACATCAAGCACCTTCGAAACACCTGTCATGGCAGATCAGCCACAGCCGCAACCGTGTGGAAGCTATGCTCATGAACCTTCAGAATAGCATCACCTTTATGCAGCAGAGGACTACTCAGACGGATGCTAACATTACCCGCTTGAATGACCTTTTCAACACTCGTCTTCCACCTCCACTTGAAGAGGAAGGCGTGGACGATGAGGCCAACCAGGAGCAGCCTACCTTCATTCCAGATCCGAATCGCGAGGGACGTCTCGTCATTCAGCCCAACCCAAGGGAAGTCCGTGCACCCGCTGCAAACCCAAATCCGGTAGGTGGTAGGCCTGTTCTGAGTCCGAAAATGGCCACTCTCATGGCCAAGATAGCCAAACTGGAGGAATCTGTTTCGAAATCCAAAAAGATCAGTGCCGGGGGAATCGACTTGGACCACCTTTGTTTGTATCCTAACGCCAAGCTCCCTGACAAGTTCAAAATGCCAGACTTGGCCAAGTTTGATCGGAGTGTTGACCCCAAGACACACCTTTACAGCTACCATGCCGCCATGAAGTTATTGTTAGTCGAGCCTGAGGCCATGTCACAACTATTCCCCCAGACTCTCTCCGGCCCTGCTTTCCACTGGTTCTTGTCACTCGACATCGCCAAGAGAAGAACTTGGGAGGATATTGGTGCTATGTTTATTTCGCAGTACAATTACAACTCCAAGCTCAGGATGACAACACGGGAGCTCGAATCCACCAAAATGGAGGCTAAGGAGTCCTTTGCGGATTTCGTCAAGAGGTGGAGGGCCAAAGCCGCTCTAATGACTGAGCGCCCCAGCGAGAGAGACTAACTCCGTATCATCTCCCGCAATCTCCAGCCAGACTATGCCAGGCACCTGGTGCTTGTTCAAGCATCCGCCAACTTTGAAACCTTCTTCGATTCTGGCTTGGCCATCAAAGATGCACTGCAGAGCGGAATCCTATCAAAGGGGGAATCTTCTAACCCTCCAAAGTCAAAGCCTCGTGTATATTCTGGGAATGCCAATTCACTCTTTGGGGGTGGGACTTACTCCAATGCAGCAACCAGCGGCACCAACGTCTCCTCTTACAACACGGCTAACCACATTGTAATCAAGTGCAAACGCCACAAAACAGTCGGCCGCGCACTCATCCCCGTAGTTTCTCAGTTTTTGAGGCACCACTCTCCTCCGTAATGGAAAAGCTGATCTAGTCTGGGCATCTGAAGCCCCTGGATCCAACACCACTTCCCAAAAATCATTCACCCAACTTCAAACCTAACCTCTACTGGGCCTATCACCAGGGGGCTGGCCATCTCACTGACTCTTGCTATTGCCTTCGTCATGCGATTCAAGACCTCATTGACGATGACACACTCACAATGCCTCCTCCTCCATCTCAAAAACCCAATGTCATTTCCAACTCCCTTCCAAAGCATAACTCCGCCCCCCCATATCAGCTAGATATCTCTCACCTCCACATATATCGATCCCAGCTCCACTATATTTAACCCCACCGACCATATAATCTCCTCAGATCAACCCAGGCCAGTTGTGTCCGTACCTCTCGAGACAGAGGCTGACCTCATGTTCATAAATCTGGAAGGACAGCCACCCTACCCAAATGCAACTCCAGAGCGCTTGCAGAGGGGGATGGTAGCGCTCAATGCCATCATCAGTGATCTCTCCTCTGACCCTATCCCCTCTAGGCAGCTTGGTTCTGCCTCTACCATCCGTAACCCTATCTTCACCATGGCTGATTCCAACTCTTCTCAGAGTTTTGGGGATCGGTTCAGGACCATGATGACAGCTCAGCCAGAGCTAGAGCTAGAGCCAGAAGTGGACATGAAGTTGTAGGGTGGGAAATAGCTGACAATGACGACTACGCAGCCCCCATTATTCAAGAGTTTTACCAACTTGAGCTGGATGGGTTCCCTTTACATCCCGACCATGTCCCGCTTCCCGAACAGGTTCCAGTCGATCATGCTTGGGATGAGGAATGGTTGATTCAGCATAACCAGGCAATGATTGATCCTTTGGATGGCCTCTCCTTATACATGCTCTTTCAGCAGCTCGAGCCTGTTATCCCTGAGGAGGAATACTTTTGGGACCCCGAGCCGACTTGGCAATTCCCCATGGGTTTTGACCCTAATCCTCTCCAGGGCTATGCCTTGCTAGATCACATGACCCACTTTGTGGAGGACAACTTTGTCCAAGAGGAGCCTTGTGTCTTGGGGGAATGCTTTTTCCCTTCTACTATCAGCAGGTTGGTCGATA
>JAOTQK010071912.1:0-10573 GCA_025642025.1 Rhododendron ferrugineum | reverse complement strand
TCAGGACGACCTGACCGAAGCTTAGGTCCGGACTTCTCCCACAGCCGTCGGATTGTGTTTTTGATGGTCCGGATGCATGGACTGTTCACGCGAACAAGGTAAATTGATTCGACGATATGCAGCTCGACTTTTGGCAAATATGCTTTCTAACTTTGAATGATGCTCTTCAGATATCGCGGGAATGGGCTGAATCAGCCATCATGAAGATGCTGGGAATGCGCAAGCTTTTGCGCGATTGCGCCAAAGGGAAGATGCTACAAACCCGTCTTGCCCCTGAGCCAGCTACCATTCCGATTGCAGAGCCGTCACAGGTATAATATGAATGCATGCTGTTTCATTACAAGTGCATTATTTTGAAAAATTCGACTTATTGATGATGCATCCATGATATGCAAACGCAACCACGCCGCACGACCCGAGCACAATCCCAGGCAGCCACCGGATCTCCTGTGCCTAGAGTTACACAGGCGGAGGATCGCCATTTTGAGTTGTGGGCCCACTCGGAGATCCGAAGGCAGCCTGTACCTGAGGAATCAGAGGAGTCAGGTGAGACGGAGGAATCAGAAGAGTCACTGGGTGCTTCTGATTCAGATACCGACTCCAGCTTGCCTGACCCTCCTAGCGATGGTGATGATTAGAGCGAAGATTCCGAGGAGGAAGAATGGAAGATCCACCACAGAAGAGATCGCGACGTGTCTGAGCTATTTTTTACTTTGCTAGCTTTTGCGTGAGCCTGCGTGCCACTAGTAGTTGTAGCTTTCAGGCCTACGAGCCTTAGCCTTTTGCTTTGGGCCTGCGTGCCCTGGTAGGTGATCTTTTGGATAGGTGTACCCCTCTTTTGATCATTGTATATGCTGCTTTTGTTAATGAAAATTGCGTTTCTTTCTTATAAACCCTTGCATAGCATTGAGAATGTATCGGATACCATCATTGACTAGCCTGAAAAGAATTTAAAGGGCACGCGAATTTATACCGATGCCCTCAAGACAAATCGCGACCCTCGTGATAGACGAAAATGCCCCAAATGCGGAATTTATGACAAGTTTAGTCTTTCGAGAGGTGAAAATTGTGATTGGGACTCTTTGCTGAAAACTAATTGCTCCATACAGTCACTATAACCTGTTATGACTCGTACGACTCGACTAGATTACCAGAATGTCCCTAGAATGAATTTTGACACAAGTCTTGGCGGATGAAATTTTCGAGAAATTTGACGATTTTAAGACATACGAGAATTTGAACGGAAACCATACAAGATTACTGCTATATCCCTCTATGCATTGATTACAAATGTTCTGGACCTCTGGAATCATGCAAATACTCCATTTCATTGACCTTTGAGACTCAAAACCAGACTGTCTGAAAACAGCAGCACTCCGGAGCACTCGGGAGTGCATTCCTGAGCGCTCAGGTCCTCACTCCTGAGCGCTCAGGTCTGCTGCTGTCTGCAGATCTGAACTAACTTCCAAGAGGACTTTTGGCTCCTTGCACATTGTCTTGATCTGCATGCCTTACACTTAGACGTATTCCAGCTTTGGTTTTATCCGCTTCTCACAAAATAATGCTTGTTTAAAACAAAACACATGCATTCTTTAACTTCACATGTACGATACAATCTAGGAATGTTACATGTAGTTCTATAACACAAACTTTTGTTCGCGCGAACAAACTGTCCGTGCATCCGGACCATTGAAAACACAATCCAACGGCTAAGATCATGGTCCAGACCTATGCTTCGCTCAGGACGTCCTGCCCAGATCCGGACTGTATATATATATATATATATATATAACTATATGTGAATATAATATATATAATAAATTTTTTATTTACTTCTATATTCAATGTATCTCCCAACGTATTGTATCCTACTTTTTGGAAAAATCACGTATCCACGTATCTGTATCCCATATCCGTAACCGTGCTTCTTAGGTTTTTAGAGTCATTTTGTTAATCAAAGAGTTATTGAGTCGATCGAAGAGTCATTTAGTTTTTCTATAGGGAAAATTTCAAAATGGCACCTGAACTTTGCACCAAATGTCACAGAGACATTTGAACTTAAGTTTATTTCAATTAAACACCTGTACAAACAAAATTCCCAAATTTAGACCCCCGCCGTTATACTCCGTCCAAAAAATTACTGACACGACATCTCTTACCCGTTTAAGTGGCCCCATTGCACATGTTTCCAACAGGGAACGATGCACCCAAGCCAAACCCCTCACTTTACCTCACATTTTGGAGGAAAAATGACTTTAACCTAATTGATTTCCCTTCATTTCTCTCTCTAGAAGTCTGGCTATTGTTCCATCATCTCCCTCAAAAGTGATGGGTTTCTCTTAGGCGCATCGTCCCCTATTAGAAACATGTGCATTGGGGCAACTTAAACGGGTTAAAGATGCCATGTCAGCAATTTTTGGGACAGAGTATAACGACGGGGGTCTAAATTTGGGGATTTTGTTAGTACATGTGTTTAATTGAAATAAATATAAGTTCAGGTGTCACTGTGACTTTTGGTGCAAAGTTTAGGTGTCATTTTAAAATTTTCCCTTTTCTATATGCACGAGGAGTCTAAAGGTTGGTTCAAGTTTCTCGGTTATTTATCATCTTGGGAAGATTAAGAGTCAAGTCTAGTATAAATATGTTTGCAAGTCTTATGCAAAAGGAAGTTGATTGAATAATATTGAGTTTTATAGAGAGAATATTTCTTTATCTTCCAAATTCAAAGTGTTTGATGCCTTTATCCCTAGGTATTCTCAGAATTGACAGGTTTCGAAAAGGATTTAATTTCTTGGTATTCATGCGCGAATCAACAGGTTTAACTCGTGCTAATTTTGTGCTTCTGTATGCTTGTGCTGCATCAAAAAACTTCTTGAAGTTTTTCAGCCTAGATAAATTTCTCGCTCGTGGGAGCATTCTAGCTACACAAAAACCAGTCCCACCTGGTACCATACAAATGCACGTCTTCGTTATCCTAGTTTCAATGCTTAAGGTCCAAAAACGTAAACCTGAATGAAGTCGAATATTTGCATTTGCTGGTGGTAGACACATATGTTTCATGATCCTAGAACACGAATCAAAAAGCTAACTAATGAAGGGCTCTGTCAGTCTAACATATCACATATTAGTTTTATACCACCAAGCAATGTGAGAATTCCCTTCAGACTCTCCCTCACGTACAACATGCTCACTTAGCAACAGTTGTCGTGTGTGTACTAGGGGCAGATCCTACCCATCTCCAAGTACTCCAAATCTTATACCATGCGACAAGTTCAGAGATATAACCCCAAAAGCTAGCTTTTGAGATGAGGTTCTAACTTCTACCCCCAAAGCTAGCTTTTGAGATGAAGGTGCCCTCACACATATAGACTGCAGATTACTTTTATAAACCTAGCTTTTGCGGTTCAGTTCTTTTCCAGCAAATTTTTCAGCTTAGGGTGCCTGCACGCCAATAGTGTACTTAACCCACAAATATTTATGTATGTGAGTTGTCTTGCATTGAGAAGTTCGAATGCTTGTGCTATGTTGAATTTCAAAATATCCATAAAGCTAATGAGTTCTTGCATTTTCCTTTGTAGTTTCTAATCTCTAAAGCATCAAAGAAAGAGTGAAAGAAACAACTATTAAACAGAGCCACATAATTCATTCTTTATAGAAGAGGGAGAGAGACAGAGAGAGAGGAAACAATCCATCTAACCACTTGTACTCAAATGCAAATGCTCAAGTGGAGAAAATACACAATGGAACCTTAATTTGGTGCACTTCCATCGAAAATGAGCTTTCAAAAAGAAGCGCAGGGAGAAAAACAGCCAATAGAAGGTTAGGATCAATGTTTGCCCCTGCACATGAACAAAAGCAAACCTCTTCAGATATCTGATATTTTTACAGCAAAGAAGCCCCTAATGGTAGAAAGCAATTTTAGAATTTAGAAGCAGTAACCAAAATCCTCACATTACTCAGGAAAATGCAGATTTAACTCACAAATACGAATGCCATCACCAATCTTTCCCAGTCCATGACTTGTTCCATACTCTGCATATAGAGTTACCAATATAAAATAAGCCATTACATACTGACGGCAGAAAAAGCTTAAAACCAACAGCCTGGAAAGGCAAGGGACTGGCCTATAACTTCATTACGTATTTACGTGTAATAAGAGATTATCAAAGGAAAGAAGATTAGAAAAGGAAAATAAGTAACACAGGCAAAGGTGACGCAATGTGCATGAATGCTCTCGCAAACAAAATACCTCACTGACAACTAAATTGGATTCATGAAAATAAAAAACCATGCGGCTGACGTGTGAAGAGTTCAAGGGAAAACAATTTTTTTCCCTTCACTGCCAACGACTGAATACAACAAAGACTTGGGTCAAACATGGTGCAAGGGTAAAGGTTTATGACTTGCGCAATGGAAGGAGTTGTGTGTAATTTGAGTACATAATATCTTATGGGAAGAGATTTTGTCTGTGCATATCAATAAGGCGTGAAAAATGGGTCAATCCTTCGTCACATTCTGTTCGTTGTGTTATGAAGCCAATGCCTGCAGATTTTTTCTTCCTTTTTCCTTCTTTCCTACATGGTTTTTTCTTTTTCCTTTCTGTTAACTGGTGATGTGGACTACAACCCTTATTGCTTCATCTCTGAGTAACTTCTTCATTTCTAAATTTTATTCGCTTTTCCGTCTCCTGACAATTCAGAATTTTATCTTTGTAATCATAAAATTCAAAGCACATCCATCAGGAGTGCAGAGCCTTCTTGTTTAATCAATTCTAAAAATCGGTCCAGGCAGTCGGTGCCTAGGTGCTAGGCGGGGGTCTAACACCTAGATAAAAATTAGCCTACGGGTCGACTAGTCGGCCGCCTAGGGAGCTAATCCACCAACGAGTCCGCTCTTAGCCACTAGGTGCCCCTCTTCCGCCCGACTAGCGCCTCGCAACTTTTAGAACACTGCTTGTTTATCAGTTAAGAAATAGCCCACTCTAGACTGATCCGCGATATCTCCAACAATCTGCCTTTTCAACTAAACAAACCCCTTGAGTGGTCCACTGAAAACCTCAAAAGCCTAAAGCAAAACTATAATAAGCGATCATTCAGCCATTCTGGAAAAAAAAAAAAAAAAAAGCGTTGGAAATGACCTAAAGATCCGAGGCCGATACCGAGGATGAGGAGAGCGACAGTGTAAGGGACTCTGGTGCCCCTGAGGAGATGCCTAGATGCGATTCCCAACACCAGGCTTATTCCGACGAAGATCACGGCGTTCGTCGGATTTGACGACAACGAAGACGAACTCTCCTCCGCCAAGACTTTCACCGAAAACGGCCCTTCCTCCAGCACAGACGCCATTCTTCCGCTTTACTTCCAGTTCCGGCAGCGAATATACAGAAGCGCATAAATAATACGATACGGTTACATGCGGGGAGGAATGAGAGTCGAGGGACTCTTCAGAGAGAGAGAGATATGTGGGGCCAAAACTGCTTGTGTAGTTTTGGGCGTGTTCGATTGCAGATTTCGTTTTTGGGAGATTCGTAATGAGGTGAGATTAGGATTGTAATTGAGAATGAGGTGGGATTATTAATGAGTGGATGAATCATTTATTCATGTTTGTTTTGCACAGCATTAGGATTGGGATTATGATTGAGAATGGGGTGGGATTGTAAATAACATATTTGTTTTGGCTAGGATTAGGATTAGGATTGGGATTGGAATTGAAGTGAGTTTTTAAACTGGTTTTGCTCAATCCCATGGAGATGGGATTCATAATAACACCCTCCATGGGTTGACTAATCCCATCAGATGGCGGGATTAGTATTCCATGGATTACAAATCCATGGGATAGAAATCCAACCAAATACATTTTTTTCACTTCACTTCACTTTCGGAGTCCTATCTAAGCCCTAATTCGGCTATCAAACATGCTCGTTGAATGCTTCCTAAACTTTTGATTAGAGATAAGGACAGATTTGAAAAGTTGTGATTATTAATCAGGTATGTAGTAACGTGGTGTGCGTAATTTGATTTAGATATTCTGATTTATTAAAAATAAAAATATAAAGTCAACAAATTAAAAGGATTAACAAGAAAGACATTTTATAGTGTGCTGAGACACTATGGTAAACTCATGAGATCCATCTGTCATTAGTAAAAGAAATTAACAGAGATATCGTGGATCTTTTGTTAGTTTTGTATAGAGGTGGCAAATGGGCGGGTTTGGACGGATTGAAACGGATCGCGGGTCAAATATGGGCAACTCCTAAAGCAAAAGATCAGAGTGAATTCTGATCTAAGAGAATACAAGCTAAAATCAGAGTACAACAAGCATAAAACAAGGGATGCTAAAATCAGAGTACAACAAGCATAAAACAAGGGATGCAACTCCCAAAGCAAAAGATCTACTTAAGAAGACTATCCGTTGTCAAAGGGATAAGATATATCGGCTTCAGAGTGGATTCTAGAAGGTGCAGCAAAACATGCCAAGAGGTATGCTTAATGAACTTTGATGTGCTCACAAAAGGTAATACTACAGATGTGGACTAATTGTGTGAGGAAGCGGAAATCAAAAAACAAAGGGGTTGCAATCGCCGGAAGTTCCTTAACACTTCTCAACTGTTGACAAAGAGAAGAGTCATTAGTATGAATGTTTATGTGAAACGTATGATTTTTAATGGCCTAACTCACTGCCTCATTTAAAGAGTTGTAACACCCCGAATTTTAGGAACGTTAAATAAATATTTTTATTGAAAACTTAAATAGAGTTTGGCTCATTATTACAGCATAATTTTCACAATGGTACATTTATTTAAACAATGGAGGGAAAACTAGGGTTCCAATCTACAACTCCGCCTGCTCCTCCATTCGAGCCAGCTCCGAAAGCTTCCAAGGTGTACAGTTCACCCTGCTCATCTACAAGGTCTGACACATTATATCGGCGTCGCCCCCAATATAATATGTCAGGGTTACAACAGTAACACCATGAGCTACGAAAGCTCAAAAGAATAATCTCATACCTGTTAACCCATAAATTACAAATAACATGGCAAAGAAGTAGTATACTAGCTCACGTACGGTTAGCGATTTCTAAATAGCACATGTATGTTCGGCAAAGTAATTTAACAATGACACATCCACATTCACTATTCAACTAACGTTGGTGTCTGTGATATCTGAGTTCCTCCTACGCGATATTTTCGTAGACCGTGTCTCCATTTTCACTTTTCATTTACCAAATCAACATTTCGAAAATCATTTTTACACACCCAACCTCAGTTCCGCCGCTCCGGGTTTCCAAGTATCCTCACAATGGTTTCGCCGTTTCGGGTTCCCATTGACACAATTTGCATTGGCTCCTCTCCGCAGATAACCAAACTACACACCCAACCTCGGTTTCGCCGTTTCGGGTTCCCGAGTATCCTCACAATGGTTCCGCTGTTCCGAATTCCCATTGGCACACACACCACACAATAAGCTATCACGTCCGGCCACATTGCGGTTTTCAAAACATTTCTTTTTCATAATATACCTTTCATTAACAACACCCTAAGTGTTATGTCTCTACTTTCTCGATTTTTGTGTCTCATTTTCATACATAGACTCTGCGGCATGACTTTTCGCGAACGTACAAATAAATCATTCATTGTAATCTTGAAACTAAACTAGCAGGATCATCCAACTCTATATTACTTATCATGCTCACATAATCCTTAAGTTCACGTAGTCATGCTCAAACATTTAACACATAACATAAAGCATAGTGTCACATGGACGGACACCTTTGGAGTGAAAACCACTTATATTTTATCACACATCAAACAAGTAATCCAAGTAATTACATATACATGCTCATAACCATCTTTAAGATCAAAATACGAATACTTTCAATTAAGTTATATTTCAAAAATCCGTTCTTTCTTCCTTTTAGAAAAGTTCAAAACAACATATGTTTTTCCGGAAAATAAAGTCGAGATATTCAACATATTCATATTCCTTTTCAAGCTTAGTCAAATATTTTTCAAGTTCTCGTGCAATATCAACCAATACAAGCGATATACACATATCTATTTATACTTAGTGTTAGGGAGTAAGGACAATCTACCAATTCTTCTTGGCGGTAGGGCGGCTACGAAAAAGTAAGTCAACTATCGAAAGGAATGACTTCCTACGGTAAGCTTCCGGTAGTTTCGAAAGAGAAAAAGTTTCTCTCGAAACTAGTTCTTGACTAAACTACTAAACTTTTTGGATCGAAGGGTGGTCGAGTGGTGGTTTAGTGGCAGCCTTGAATGAGTTTCTTGAAGAACTCAAGAACAAAGGAAGAACTTCAAGAACAAAGCAAGAACACAAGAATTCTAGAGAGAGAAGTTGAAAGGCTTGGAGGTGTGAGTTGAATGGCATGAGGAGGGGTCCTATTTATAGCAAAAATCTTGGCTCCATCTCCCCTCCTTGGCCGGCCCTCTCTCTCTCCTTCTCTCTCTCATTTTTTGTTCCATTGTGTTGTCACATCTTGTCTCCAAGCATGCCAAGCTTTGTCATTTCTATTTTTAGGCATAAAGCTATATAATCAAGTAGGATCTTAAGGTTTTCTAGGTAAAATCCTAGGTAATTATACCCTAACTAAGCAAGTCTTACAAGTATAAAGATATGGTTGATTAGGCTAAAGGATAGCCTTCCATGTTTAGTCAATCCTAGGCTAGGTTGTAAGTCAATTTCTAGGATGATTAAAGGCTAGGTTGTAAGTAAATTTAGGATGATTAAGGCTAGGATTTTATGTTTAAAGTAGTCTAAGAATGGGATGGAAAGTAGTAATTAGGCTTAAGGCTAAAAGGGTAGCTTGTGGAAGTGTACAAACACATGCACACACACATACACACTTTTCTCTCTCCCTCTCTCGGCCCATCTCTCTCTCTCTCTCTCTTCCTAGTTCTTTGTACATATATATAAAACTAAGTATACTTAGGCCTAAGTAGTCCTATTAGGTCTAAGGGAAAAGGTAATGATTATGTTAAGGCTTTCAATGACAAAATAGTGTCCAATGGTTAACACTTTTCCTACAAAGTATATATGGTTATATAGACATATTTATAATAGGGTATGAGGTATATATACCTATATATATGTATATATATGTACTTAGGAAATCTAGGAAAGTAATTTCGGAGGTAATTAGGTTTAGAGCTATTAATCTTAGGTTTGCATGCATGGCAAAGCTAAGTTTACTACTTTTGGAAGCATAATGATTACTACTTTTGGTCCAATGGTCCTTAAATGTTAGGGAAAAGGAACTAAGTTAAATGATACTTAGGTTTCTCTAACTAATTTGTTGGAAACTAATTCTACTTGCCAAGTAGGGTTTCTAGTCGAGAAATATAATTTTAAGACTTTATTTTATTTATGAGGAAAATATACAAGTGCTTCTACAAGCATACTTGTCTTTGGAAAAGGACTAGATTGTCCGATGCAAAAAGATTTAATATTATAGGTTTCAAATCTAATTATGACGGATTATTAGGGTTAAAAAGAAATTCTTATAGAGATAAAGAATTTTAAAAAAAAAAATTAACAACGAGATTTTTATTTACTAAAAATCAGGGTTGTTACAAAAGTTGATAGAGGCGTAGTCCCTTTGAGATTTGGAGCTTTTAAAGAGGGAGCCCAACAGCCTAGAGTTAACCATAAAAGTTGCTCCCACACCCAATTTCTTGATCTGCAAATTAGTAGCATGGGCACAATATATATCTAAAACAGGATCTGCCCGAGAGTAGAGACAACGATTGGCATGGAAAGTAAAAGAGGCTGCCATATGAGGGGGTAAATGGGAAGATCTAGATGTCTCATGAGTACTAGATGCTTCATGTTGAGTACCCCCAGAACCATTGGAGTGTGTTTTCAAGCGGGAAGGTGAAACAAGTTTAAGGGAAACAAAGGCTTGTAATATGGAATGCCACAATTGATTAGCATGACAGATAACTTGCGTGGGGGAAGAGGAAATGGAATTAAACACAACCTTGTTTCTAGCAAGCCAAATACACCATAAAAAGCACAAGATTCTTGAAAAAAAAATACGATTTTCCAATGCCAAGATATGGACAACATGATGAAGCCATCCTAACAAAAAAGAAATGGAATGACTAGGGGTTTCAGAAATGCAAATCCCAAAATCAGCACCAAACCAAATAGGCCTCACAAAATCACAATGAAGAAAAAGGTGAATAAGACTCTCAGAACTTTGTTTGCACAGAGGACAAATGGAAACACCTTTCCAACCTTGATTAATTAAGAGATCACCTACTGAAAAACATTCATGACACAATTGCCATAAGAAAAATTGAATTTTGTGGGGAATAGGTATGGACCAAATGAAGCTACATGTGAAGTTGTTTACACCCGTTTTTGGCACCCAGTCCTAGCTAGCGTTGGACGGCCATTTAATTAAACTTTAATTGAATTGGGCCATAAATTGAAGAGCGTTTGGATCAAAATTAATGGGCCAAGACAAGATTATACGGGCCCGGTTAATTTCAGTTGGGTTTGGGCTTGATTCTATGAGCTTTGGGCCTATTTGCAAGAAGAATTCGGTTGGC
>JAOTQK010071883.1:0-10577 GCA_025642025.1 Rhododendron ferrugineum | reverse complement strand
GAGAATTTGAAGCTTAACGGACTTCAAAATATGTTTGACCGTTTGGATGATTTGCTTCTATTGCCACACACCCAACAGGCCTTCTCCCAACGACGACACGAGACATGGGTCGAAGAGGTTTTGGAAAAGTATCTCAGGCTCCTGGACATTTGTGCGGCTGCTAAAGATGTGTCCACACAAACAAAGCAAGATGTGCAGAACCTTCTTTCCATATTGCGGAGAAGAAGGGATACAAATGACTTTGCAGCATACTTAACTTCTAGAAAGAAGGCAAAGAAGGTGATCCAAAAGTCTCTGAAGGATTTGAAGAGTATCAAAAGCAAGTCTGTTGTTATAGCTTTCGACAAAAGCCTTGGAATTTTGGAGATTGCTAGCTTGATAAATGAGGTTGAAGCAACCACAATTGAGGTGTTAGAGTCTTTATTGTCCTACATTGCGGGTACAAAGATGGAATCACGGATGATTGGATTTTCCATGGTTTCCAAACTGATGAACCGTAAGAAAGTTGCATGCCGAGAGGAAGAAACAAACACCAAGGCATTTGAGAAATTTGATGTTTCATTGCACTCATTCAACAGCCACAAGACAAGCGAGACTGATGGTGTGCAAAATGAGTTGGGAAAATTGGAATTGAGCATTCAAGATATGGAAGAAGGACTAGAATGCTTGTTTAGGCAGTTAATTAAATCTAGAGTTTCCCTCCTCAACATTCTCAACCACTAGCCAAGAAAATCTTGGAGAGAGAAATTTTGATGTTCATATGTAGTATTGTAAATGAGACAGTATACCAGTGATTTGTCCTAGTTTTTACTGAATATACTTTGAGCAAAATTATTGCCTACAAATAACCTTTTTTTCCTGTTATCTTGAAATTTATCCATTAATCAGCTGAAGATGAAAGTTAGCACTAATTTTGCAAATACTAGTAATACCCATGAGATTGAAATAGCAGTACACGAAGAGGAAACAGGCATTGACATATGTTGGATGGTGAATCAGATGTTGACAAACATGGAGGTTAGAAATTTGAATCGCCCCAGTTAAAGCTTTTTTGCTCTCCAGTTTTCTCAACATACAGCAAGAATTATGTATGACTGAGTCCAAGGGAAGATTTATTGTAAGTGAATGATATCAAAGATGTCGATATTAAAATTCTGTTAAGGGGATGGCTATAGACTGCCCAATAATTACGCGATTGGCACGGTAGTTTCTGATCATATAAAGCTTGTTCGTTTTGTGACTCTAGATTCAAAATTTTCTCTCTGCTCACGGTCTCCAATAAATTTTTTCCCTACGATCTGCAATAAATTTTTCCCTCATTTCTCTCTGCACTCATTACCCAAAATCCAAATCCAAAATTCCAAAATGAACAAGCGACTAGGAAACAGTAGTTTGCTGGTTAATCAGTCGTCTCACCCCAGCATTTGTAGACGTGGGAGAAATGCATCTGGATCTTTCTGGCTTCTCAGAAAAACTGTTCAGGCTTCTCAGAAAAACTGTTCAGGCTTTTGATTAATCATTATTCAATATATATTTTTAACACACGAGCTGAGGAGTCAAGTTATTGAATGATTCCCGAGCTGTCAGGATTCCAATGGCCTCAAGGGTAATGATTTAGCAAACATAGTAATTAAGACTAAAACGGAAATTTAGAACAATCATGTGACGAAAATAGTGTATGGTAGTTGTTGGTGACGAAAATTTTTGTCGCCTAATGTAACACGATGAAATTGGTTTCATTGTTAAAAGCAACCAAACTAGAAAAATAAATATTCAACTCTGTTGGAATTGCTGGTGCTCGTATTCGGACTCACGACCGCTGGTTCTCAAACTACCACTCTTTCCGTTGTATTGCGCCATTCTTGTTTTTGCTGTTCTTGATTAGTCTTTGCATTATGTGTTAGTTGGTATTTGGCCAATTTCTCAACATTGCAATTTGTAAAATTTTAGAATTCTGTAAATGGCTGCTTCAAGACGTAATTTAACCCAACAAGTTAGCACCAAATTCTCTTACGTGATAATAGGTGGTCTCCTAAAAAGAGTAATCCCCAAGTAAACATCAGAGAATGTGGGATTAGTTCACAATACCTAGTGAGATTAGGTCTAGCTGTTCTTTCGGGAACATCTGATAAAATTGGAATGGTACAGAGACTAGGCCTAGCTCCTTATATTTCTCCGTAAGATAAAATCTGTAACTAACTAACTTACACATCAGAGAATGTGGGATTAGTTCAAAATACCTAGTGAGATTAGGTCTAGCTGTCCTTTCGGGATCATCCGATAAAATTGGAATGGTACATAGACTAGGTCTAGCTCCTTATATATCTATAAGATGCAATCTGTAACTAACTTACACATCAGAGAATGTGCGATTAGTTCAAAATACCCAGTGAGACTAGGTCTAGTTGTCCTTTCGGAAACATTCGATAAAATCGGAATGGTACAGAGACAAGGTCTAGCTCCTCATATTTCTCCATAAGATGCAATCTGTAACTAACTAACTTACACTAATGCCTATATAAAGAAGAGCAATATTACTCTTCTCATATGTAGTTCCTTAAATTAGTCACTTAGCAAAAGAAAAAAAAAATCCTTAATTTAGTCGTTGACACCATAACCTAACCTTCTCCTCTTTTGATCTGAGAGGAATTTCCAAAAAAGCTTTAATTCGTTTTCCTTTTTCCGGAGGTAGCTGTGTTTGGTTCATCTTTTTGAACTTTTATTTCAGAAAGTTAATTTTGAATGCAAACTTTTTGTAAAGTAAGGGAACCAAAAAGTAGTGGGTCCCTTTGAAAAGCAAGGGGTCCCGTCTCTCTCTCTTCCCAAATTGGTCAGACTCTCTCTCTCTCCTCCGAAATTGGTCCGAAGCTGTTCGCTTTAAAAAAGTAAGGTTGGGAGATCAGAACAGACTTTTGAAAACTTGGGGCAACCCATGAGTAATTGAACAGACTTTTGGAAACTTGGGGCAACCCGTGAGTAATTGGAGGTGAGTTTTTTTTCCCTTTCTGATGAGAGAGTCAAGGGGACCCACTCAAGTCCCCACTCATCTTTGAGATCTCACATCCAATCACATGTTTTTACATTTTAACTCAAAATTTTCACTCCAAAATTATCAACCAAAAATCACTCTCACTCCAAACTGACAGTGCAGATAGAGCTTTGCTCTGGTTTTAATTGAGATCCCCCCAAGTAAGTAGTGTGATTGATACCCTAAGAATAGTTGTGGTGCACATAAACTGACCCGGATACTTGAGTTACAGGAAAAAAAAAAACTGCCGAATCCTGCCACTTTCCCCTTCTTTGTTTACAACAACCCAACCAGGTATGATCATTCTTCTCTATTGTAAATGATTGCTTTCTTGCATAATGGAACATATAACATTATAACCTATTGCAGAATTAATCTGTATTCAAGTATGAGCTACTTCTTTCTCTTGCTCACTATTCTCTCTCTTCTTCCGAATATTGAAATTTCGTGTTCCTCTTCAATACACTGAGGACTTCTCTGTATTTTTGTTTATTTTTTGAAAGTGATATTTTTGTATTTCCTCTTCCTCTTCTATTATTTAGAGCTCTTGTTTTTAATATGTACAAAACCAAACCTAGCTTTTTACTTTAAGTTCCAATTATGAGTGATGCAGTGGTTCGATGATTTTGGGTTCCTGTGTTTACAGAGGATTTTTAATGGAGAAAATGAAGGGATTAATTTTTAGCCTTTACAATGTTATAATGGTATGGCTCCTTGTGGTCCTCTATATCGTTTCTACTTCATGATTAAACAAGAAGTGTCCACATGGGAATTAATTCGACTGTTTGCTTCTCATGGATGCGGACACTTCTTGTTTGATCGTGAAGTATAGCAACGATATGAAGGACCACTAGGAGCCCTACCGTTATAATATTGTAAGGGCTAAAAATTGCACCATTCATCTTCTCCATTAAAACCCGCTGTAAACACACGAATCCAAAACCATTGAACTATTGCGCCACTCATAATTGGAACTTAAAAGGCTAGGTTTGGTTCTGTACATATTAAATACAATAGCATTGAAGAATCGAAAAGGAAGAGAAGATACAGACATATCACTTTGGGAACCAAACAAAAATACAGACAAGTCCTCGGTGTATTGAAGAGGTACTCGAAGTTTCGGTGTTTGAAAGAAGAGAGAGAATAGTGAGTAAAAACAAGAGAAAGAAGTAGCTTATACTTGAATACAAATTCTGCAATAGGTTATGTAAATTTACAATTCAGTATTGTACGTAGATTTCGGTTTTAGCCCTTACTTTCTTGCATGAAAAATTATTCATTCATAATTTAGCACTCATCAATTTGCATTCCGGTTAATGAATATTTTTTGGTTACATACGCAGCCAATGTCTTTCATCATATGTCACGAGTATGTTTTATCCTTGAGTACGTTCGCAAAAATTGTATCAAGGTGACTTATGTGCATAGTTTTTATTTCACATTGAAAGAAACGAGTGGTTGTAGTAATAAAGGGCTGAGTGAGTTGGGACGTGCCCCTGTATATAAGTGTTAGATAAAATGCTGGTGACACAAAAGAACTAATTAAAAATAAAGATGGCTAATGGTAGGCTTTGTTAGAAGGATGGATCGAGGGGCGGATGAGCCGCAAGGACGGATCGAGGGCCAGATGGGTCCAGGCGACAGCCATACCCAAGTTTCAAGTTACATACACATAACCTCTGGAAACAATAAGAGAGCATAAAAAAAGATGCACGGGATGTTGATGAAGGAAAGCAGAAGAGAGTAGATAGTGCTGACACTTTCATGCCAGAGGAGATAGCCGGTATCAGTACCGGTTGTGCATTGCATTTTCTTGAACCAACCCTTGTAAAATATTTCACACACAATCAATGCATACTTGGTGCTTTGGTACGTTTTCTTTGACAGCCTATAGCATTTGTCAATCTGTTGCAACTTTTGTTGGGGAGAGTTAAACATCAGCTTTAACGCTCATATCACGTGGTAATATCTTAGCTTCGAAGTTGAAATAGATGCATTGGAATTTCCTACAAATAGCTATGCAATGTTGAGACGTCTGCAATGAAGAAAACTGCTTGTGATGTAATAGGGGTGTCTTTTTTTTTTTTTTTGTCATTTGTTAATCCTAATCTACTTTATCCTAGGGGACTTGGGGAGTGGGATGAGTGCTTACGGGAATCATACCTGCCCATGTGCATGAGAGTATAAGGGAGGCACCAACTGCACTTCACTCCACTTGCAATAGAGTTGTCATCTTATTTTTCTTCTCCTTAATTAAAAACAAGGCTTTTAACGTATAAACAAGCCAAGGTTTGAACAAGTTTTGAAACTCATTTCGAGTCATGCTTGAGTTAATTAAATTTGACTTTGATTCAATTCAATTGTAAGTACCTTAAGACTAACCCCGTTCTGCTAAGTTTTCTATAAAAAATAAGTACTTATTTGTAATTTTCAAACTTAAAAATAATGTATTTATTGAAACAATTTGTCGAAAAAAAGAAAAAAAAGAAAAGGAGCAATGTACCAGGGATGGAATTAAATATGCATTATTTACAAACAAAAGTATTCGGTTATTAGAGAAAAATCAATATACTTTTAATGCCGAATCAGGATTAACTAGGATAGAAAATTCTTCACGACCAAGAGGCATGTAAAACACAAGAGTATTGTGCATAGTAATCATGCTTTCAAAAATTTGCGGCCAGGAGTAATTCATTGCGGCCAAGAGTAATTATTTGCAGCCAAAAAACAAGTAAAACACAAGAGCATCGTGCATAGTAATCACGCTTTCAAAAATCTGAGGCTAGGAGTAATTCGTTGCGGCGAAGAGTAATTATTTGTGACCAATAATAATTCTTCGTGGCCAAGAATAATTCATTGCAGCCAAGAATAATTATTTGCGACCAATAGTAATTCTTCGCGGCCAAGAGACATTTAAAACGCAAAAGTATCATGCATAGTAATCATGCTTTCAAAACTATGCGGCTAAGAGTAATTAGTTGCGGCCAAGAGGCATGTAAAATACAAGAGCATCATGCATCATAATCACGCTTTTAAAACTTTGCGGTCAGGTGTTATTTTTTGCAGTCAACAGTAATTATTTGCGGCCAGGAGTAATTCATCGTGGTCAAGAGACATGTAAAACACAAGAGCATCGTGCATAGTAATCACATTTCAAAACTTTGCGGTTGGATATATACTTCTATATGGGTATGGGCACCACTACTTGATCTTCTGCAAACAAACAACTAAAAAAACCTAATCCAAATTCTAAATTAGAGGGAGATTTAAGGTTGAGGGCATCCAAGTCATTACAATAAGTGAGATAAGCTAAAGGTAAATTACTTTTGGCCGCATCGAATTGCACTTGGCCGCATCGAATTACTATCTTGGACACATCGAATTGAACTTGGCCGAGTCAAATTACTCTTGGCCGTGCCAAATTAGAATCGGCCGCTCCGAATTGCACTTGGCCGCATCGAATTGCACTTGGTAGCTACGAATTGCTCTTGGCCGCATTGAATTGTACTTGGTCGCTTCAAATTGCACTTGGCCGCTTCAAATTGCTCTTGGCCCCGTCGAATTGCACTTGGCCGCATCAAATTGCGGCCAAGTGCAATTCATAGCGGCCAAGTGCAATTCATAGCGGCCAAATGCAATTAAACGCGGCCAAGACCAATTCGACGCGGCTAAGTGCAATTCGATGCAACCATGTGCAATTCGACAAGGCCAAGAGCTATTCGATTCGGCCAAGAGCAATTCGTAACGGCCAAGCGCAATTTGATGCGGTCAAGAGTAATTCGTAGCGGGCAAATGCAATTCGATGCAGCCAAGTGCAATTCGATGTGGCCAAGAGTAATTCGAAAAGGCCAATTGTAATTCGATGCTGCCAAAAGTAATTTATCTTTAGCTTATCTCACTTTGCAATGACTTGGATGCCCTCAACCTTAAATCTCCCTGTAATTAGAATTTGGATTTGGTTTTTTAAGTTGTTTGTTTGTAGAAGATCAAGTAATGGTGCCCATACCTATATAAAAGTGCAATTCGATGTGGCCAAGAGCAATTCGAAGCGGTCAAGTGCAATTCGGTGAGGCCAAGAATTATTCTTCGCGGCCAAAAGTAATTCTTCGATGCTAAGAATTACTTTGTGGCCAAGAGTAATTCTTTTCGGCCAGAATTACCCAAGAGTAATTCTTTGGGGCCAAAAGTAATTCTTCGTGGCCAAGAGACAAGTAAAACACAAGAGCATTGTGCACAATAATCACACTTTCAAAACTTTGCGGAGAAGGCTTACTGGAATGGGACCTAGAAAAAAGGAAAAAAGTGATAACCATGTTCCTCAAACTTGAATTGTGTGATCGACTTGTCGAAAGTTGAAGCTTAAGCCAATTTTTTGAAACTCATGTTTTAATAAGTTGAAGCAAGGTGTGTAAGCTGGCTCCCTATAAGTTGATGGTGAGATTGGGCCCTCTATCAAATCCATTTGTCTATCTCTTGGCCTCATTGAATTGCACTTGGCCGCATCGAATTGCACTTGACCGCATCGAATTACAATTTGTCGATATTAAAAAGAAGAAAGCAAATGAGCAATGTACCAGGGATGGAATTAATACGCATTATTTACAAACAAAAGTATTCGGTTATTCGAGAAAAATCAATATACTTTTAATGCTGAATCAGGATTAACTAGGACAGAAAATTCTTCGCGACCAAGAAGCATGTAAAACACAAAAGCATCGTGCATAGTAATCATGCTTTCAAAAATTTGCGGCCAGGAGTAATTATTTGAGGCCAAGAGTCATGTAAAACACAAGAGCATCGTGCATAGTAATCACGTTTTCAAAAATTTGCGGCCAAGAGTAATTCGTTGTGACCAAGAGTAATTATTTGTGGCCAGGAGTAATTCATTGTAGCCAAGAGTAATTAAATGCGACCAATAGTAAGTCTTCACGGCCAAAAGACACGTAAAATGGAAGAGTATCGTGCATAGTAATCACGCTTTCAAAACTTTGTGGCCAAGAGTAATTAGTTGTGGCCATTAGAAATTATTTGCGGCGAAGAGGCATGTAAAATACAATAGCATCATGCATCGTAATCATGCTTTCAAAACTTTGCGGTCATGTGTTATTCTTTGCGGTCAATTGTAATTATTTGCAGCCAGGAGTAATTCATCGTGGTCAAGAGACATGTAAAACACAAGAAAATCGTGCATAATAATCACATTTCAAAACTTTGCGGTTGGATATATACTTCTATATAGGAATGGCACCACTACTTGATCTTCTGCAAACAAACAACTAAAAAACCAAATCCAAATTCTAAATTAGAGGGAGATTTAAGGTTGGGGGCATCCAAGTCATTACAACAAGTGAGATAAGCTAAAGATAAATTACTTGTAACCGCATCGAATTACTCTTGGCCTCATCGAATTGCACTTGGCCTCATTGAATTGCACTTGGCCGCATCGAATTGCTCTCTTGGGCGCATCGAATTGCACTTGACCACTACAAATAACTTTTGGCTGCGTCGAATTGCTATTGGCCTCATTGAATTACTTTTGGCTACATCAAATTGCACTTGGCCGCTATGAAGTGCAATTGGCCGCATCGAATTGCACTTGGCCGCATCAAATTGCACTTGGCCGCAATTCGATGCGGCCAAGAGCAATTCGACGTGGCCAGGTGCAATTTGATACGGTCAAGTGCAATTCAAGGCGGCCAAGAGCAATTCGAATCGGCCAAGAGCAATTTGAAGCGGCCAAGTGCAATTCAATGCGGTCAAGAGTAATTCGATGCAGCCAAGTGCAATTCGATGCGGTCAAGTGAAATTCAATTGAGGAAAGAATAATTCAGAGCGGCCAATTGTAATGCAATTCGATGTGGCCAAGAGCAACTCGAAGTGGTCAAGTGCAATTCGATGCGGCCAAGAATAATTCTTTGCGGCCAAAAGTAATTCTTCGCTGCTAAGAATTATTTTGCGGCCAAGAGTAATTCTTTTCGGCTAGAATTACCCAAGAGTAATTCTTTGCGGCCAAAAGTAATTTTTCGCGGCCAAGAGGCATGTAAAACACAAGAGCATTATGCATAGTAATCACACTTTCAAAACCTTGCGGAGAAGGCTTACTAGAACGGGACCTAAAAAAAAGGAAAAAAGTGATAAGCATGTTCCTCAAACTTGGATTGTGTGATTGACTTGTCGAAAGTTGGAGCTTAAGCCAACTTTTTTGAACTCATGTTTTATTAAGTTGAAGCAGGGTGTGTAAGCTGACTCCCGATCTCATCTCGGCAATGAACGACTCCCGACTAATTCTGGAGCCCTAAATTTTAATGGTCGGATAAACCTCCTGTAACCCAAGGTGTGAAATGTTGGCGTTCATGATATTCAAAATTCCGACTTCTTGGATGAAAGCCCTTTAGTTGCTTTCTAATCATGCCCACCTGACCAAACGTCTTTGGTTTTATTTTGGGAATTTATTGTTGGAAGATTGTGATTTCTCCATCTAGATTTCCTTCCTATTTTGAATCACAAGATGAGGTGGCACGCTAGTGAAGCCCCAAGTGGCACCCTCAGAATAGAAATGGAAGATTTGAAAATTTGAACCCCTGCTTCCCTGGATGGTCGACTAGGGTATAAGAGATCAATAGAAGCAGGGGTTCAAATTTTCTGACACTCAGTGCTATTAGTAATTTTTTTTTATTTCCTGAGTACCAGAAAACTTTCCTCAGCTTTACCTCACATTTTGGTGTCAATGTCATTTGGTTTATAACTCGGCATGCGGTCCAATGAGATAATAGGAGATATCGATCACGCCACTTTGTTGTCTGTTGATGGTTGAAGGAAGATAGGATGGGATTACTTGTCTCCTTCTTCCTCTTATATATTGAGCCTAAGAACATGGAAAGAACCACAAGTCCGCAAGAAGTTTTGACAGTTCACATTTCACATTCCATATACATTTCAAGTTTTCCTTATTCCCAATTGGAAAGAGAAATGGATTCTTCTCCTTTGAAATCAAAATCCAACTACCACGCTCGTTCTGAGCTTGCCTTCTAGACTTCACCCGCTCATTCCTCATATCGATGAGCATTTGAATCTTGACGGACTTCAAAATATGTGTGACCGTTTGGACGATTTGCTTCTATTGCCACACACTCAACAAGCCTTTGTCCAACAACAAGAGGAGACCTGGGTTGAAGAGGTTTTGGAAAAATACCTCAGGCTCTTGGATATTTGTTCTGCTGCTAAAGATGTGTCCACCCAAACAAAGCAAGATGTACAAAACATTCTTTCCATCTTAAGGAGAAGAAGAGATACAAATGACTTTGCTGGGTACTTAACCTCTAGAAAGAAGGCAAAGAAGGAGATCCAAAAGTCTCTAAAGGAGTTGAAGAGCATCAAAAGCAAGACTATCGGAATAGCTTCTGACAAAAGCCATGGCATTTTCGAAATCCTTAGGTTGTTAAATCAGGTTGAAGCAGCCGTGATTGGGGTGTTTGTTGGGGTCCACCCCTAGTGGATGGGTATTTTTGTCATATTATTTGTAGGGGTTTTATCATTACTTTTATTGAGG
>JAOTQK010071872.1:0-74021 GCA_025642025.1 Rhododendron ferrugineum | reverse complement strand
AAGGGACGAGAAGTGGAGGAATATGGTGTGGAGTGAACGACTGTCTTCGAAATGTCAAGGGAGATGGACGAGAACCGTCAATGAAGCAAATCGAAACGTGTCTTCTCCCGTATCTGCCGCAGTCGCATTTAACGCCTGCGATCTGGTCTCGTGTTTCCTGCCCACTGCCCATTCCAATGCATCTTGAGGGCTCTGCTTTGTCTCTTGCGTACATTTGCGTTCACTTGCACCTGAAGTAAGGAATCAGGGCCGATCCCGCCATGTCCATTACTCGCACGCCTGCTGCCTTCCTCCGTTGTTCACCGACATATTCACTTGGCTTGTATTTGTTTCGTCGCAGATTGGCGATCAGATTTGTTGCCCGCATCCTTCGTCGACGCCATTCTCAAAGTGATATCGTTCTCACTAGACTATATAGGTCAGACCTACTCACTCAAGCTACCGTCTCCTTCATTCGCAAATCACGTATCCCACGCTCAATTGTCGTGCAAGCTTCCATTCAAACAATTCGGACAACGACCCTAGTCATCACGCCTTCCCTCTTTCACGTCCTTCAGACAACGCCTCGGCTGGTCTTTCACATTCTCACAAAACATCTCCATCTGTTCACCACGCCTGATCAGTCTGCCACGCTTAATCACGTCTATTCTTCACTCCTCAATACCCGGAATTGCTACTAGCTACCACACAAACAACAACATCGCCGTCAGCTATGGCCGAACCACGCACGCCAGCCAAGCGCACTGTGTCCCCTTTGGCGGGAGAGAGCACCGAAAAGGTGTCAACAGTAGGTCAGAGACCTTCTCCGCCATCCACGCCTGACAAGCTTCCACCTGGTGAAGCATTCGACCACATCATCCGCATTGAAGTCGGAAATCCTCCGAAGATCTTCGAGATTCACAAGGGCCTTCTAAGCTTCTACTCGGGCTACTTGCGAGCCTGCTTGAATGTAAGCTTTGCAGAGGCGCATGAAGGCAACATCAAGCTGCCAGGTGAAGAACGCTGAAGATGCAGAATGTAAAGGACAGATTGCAGAACATGGCTTTTGCTGTCCAATGCAGCTCGCCCCCATACCCTCACGGCTTGAAGACAATCCGCTTGCTACTCTTCTCCGTCCACGACTTCTCCACGTCCGCCAGCGAGCGCACCTCCACATCCGTTGCAACGCCACTATCAACGAGCGCGTTAAGCAAGCCAGGCGTCTGCCTCTTAAGCTCCTTAAGCGACCAGGCGCCAGGCCCGCTTCCACAGATGACCGTATTAGTACTGCGCAACGCCGCACAGCTGATGGGTGACACATCACCCGTCAAAGCCCCAATGCCCACCCAGACAAGCCGCTTCCCCTTGTCCTTGCGCGCCGTCAGGATACCCGTCATGGCCGCCTTGCCCGTCTCGCCCCAGAGGTAGTCGAGCACAACGTCTACATCGGCCGCAGCCGAGAAGTCCGTCGTCTTGCCCGTCGCCGCTGCGTCTACGAGCGGCACGAGCGAAGTGGCGCCCCACTGCCTCGTCCTCTCCAGCGCCGCCACGTTGCGCCCTACGTTGACGATGCTCGACGCGCCGTACGCCTTGCAGATGCCCACGGCCGCGGACCCGGCGACGCCCGTGCCGCCGACGATGCACACGGAAAAGTCGGCGCCGAGCGTGAGGTCCGCGCGCGAGCTGAGCGACATCCAGCTGCTCATGGCGCCGTTGACGAGCGCGGCGACCTGGTTCAACTGTGCGCCGGCCGGCAGGGGGAAGAAGGAGTCCTTGGGCACGTTGACGTATTCGGCCATGGAGCCCGTGGCCGACTTGAGCGCGATGAAGTAGACGAGCTCGCCGGTCTCGACGAGCGTGCCGACGCCGTCGATGCCCGCGACGTGGGGTGGGCTGGTGCCCATTGTTGAGTAGTGAGTTCCTGCGGCGCGCGAGCGCACGAGCTGGTGCAGGGCTGTTGCGATGACTCTGACCTTGACCTCGTTGGCGGCAGGGGCGGCGAGGTCGAAGTGCTGGTACTTGGGTGCATCGCCCCATTTATTGACTACGGCGCCGTACATTGTTTGGATGGGGCTCGACTTGGGAGAGCTGGTTAGTGTTTGATATGGGCGGAGGTGGAGCTGCAGCGAAGGATATGGTTTTGCAGGGATGGTGTTGCGAAGGGAGCTTGTGGTGAATTGATGTGATGTGATGAGGTGGTGTGGATTGTTGTTTCTCGTCCGGCTGGTCTCGCCTCCTTAAAGGCCTTGAAGAGTCGGGGCCTCTGGTTCCAGCGATAGCACATCAAGCCACAGACACGGTACTGTCGTTGTCTCGGTCTGTGCTGCGCGAGTGGTGGTGCCTTGGTATTTAGCTACGGCCGGAATGATTGGTAGATCGGTATATCGGTATCTCACTCCGTTTGCGGATAAGGGCTAGCGCGGCTGGCCGTATAGGGTCATGTTGCGACGAGGCCGACATGAACGGCAGGTCGGAGCCTCCACTCCGCTCAGGAAGCGGGCTAGCGGAGCTTGCCATAAAGGGCCGATTCCACATGTATACCTTTACACCCTTCAAGTATGTTCCAGTTGCATTGACCCGTAGACCAAGACTGTTGCTCTCAATTCTCTCTTCTGATCGGAAGTGCCGCATCGAGTGTCGACATCAGAAAGGAGGTGAAAGAACGATGCGCCATGATGCCGTCGAAGTGCCAGGTGGGAAATGCGAAGCCGGCCATGTATGTCGAACGTTATCCGTCTCTGGTGCCTGTGTCATCTCCACGCTCTCGACACCCCGCCGCTCCGATGGCCGATCTTCATGCTTGCTGCTTGCTGCTTTCAAGAATGACCGCTCCATGAGTTCTGCAAAGCATTCAAGTCAATATTAGGTAGCGGTGACCCGGCGCCAGGAGTGGCCGCGAGTTCAGATCATGTGGTCATCAGTCGTTCGTGCGCACGCTCTGCCTTGCGCCGAATACAGCAGCGACTATTTTTTACATCATCTCAAGTGTGCACAGTACAGGGCGTCCATCTAGAGTGTCCATCATTTGTCATACTGTATGTACATTATTTTGTTATTGACGGTCGTGGATAGATGACACGCCCCAAGGCCATATAGCGTGATCCCTTCCTCGGGAGCATTGCCTATGCCAGGTCGTGCGTTTGCAGAGAATGACAGACAGACACTCTCCGTTGCTTTTCCAAATCCTCCTCGGGCGGGCTCAGGACAATGAAAGGCTTGACAGCCTTTTCTGGAATGTTGGATTGGGCTGATGCTTGCGTCCAGCTTTGCTGCTCCGAGAATTTCGGCGCGCTTGTGGATGAAGGTTCCTCCGGTGAGGATCCGAATCCAGTCCCCCTTGGCGATCGCATGTGCTGCATGCAAGCGCTGAAGAGCGGTTTCAAGGTCGCTAGAGATGCAACGGTGATGCCGATGCCCGCCTCGATGATTGTCCAGTATCCGGCCTTGAAGGACTTGTCCTCTGAACTGTCGGAGCTGCCGTTCAGAAGTATCCCTATCCGTACGCAAGACGCCACACCGCCCAGAGTGCCCAGGACAAGGAGACCCCCGGCAGAGAGCTTGGCTGCTCGTTGCAAATTCGTCGTCCAAAGCGCAAAGACGGAGAGCAGAGCGAAAGAGAAGTCCGTCACGATGTTGAGGACGTTCCAGGATGTGGTAACGCCGCCGTATGCGTGGTAGACAGCACACCCTCCGTCGCCGATAATGAAGGCGTGTGGGATGGCGCACGAGCACATTGAAAAGAAGAAGTAGACCTGACTGTAGACGGTGGACACGATCATGATGCCGATGACAACGAACCGTTGCCACCGGCTGATCGTGAAGATGTTCAAGAAGAAGAAGCCAAGCGACAACTTCAAGAACATCATTGCAAGGACGTAAAAGCCGGTGTCGAGGCGTAGCAGCTACACCGCGGTCAGTTGTGTCCTCGAGGTTAGGGATCGGGCAGACTTACGATGCTGACAGAGTGGATAGTGAAATCAAATCTACCAGCAGTAAACTCGGAAAAGATTTCTACAAGCTTGAGTGTGCTGCCACACACAACGATGAAGCAGGCCTGTCTTCCGTCAGTACATGCCGTCGTCGGGATCTTACAGCATGGCACGGCGTGGCATGGCATGGCATACCAAGGAGAGGAGCATGGTCCAGTCATCCCAGCGGAACCGCCGCAAGATGCCCACACGCACATAGACCCGCAGTGCGACCGAGATGCAAGTGAGGATCATGAACAGGACGGTGACGGCGCGCACGACACGCAGGTCCAGTTCCAGCTGGGCCAGAACCGACAGGACGGACATGGTGCGAGTCATGGTCGGCGGGAAGAAGGAGGAGTGCAGCATGAGGACTTGCAGACGGACGGACATGGACAGGGACGAGAGTGTGTATTTACTGTTGCAGTTACAAACGTGGGCCAAGGGTACCGTTGGATATGGAGTGATAGTCTTGTCTCGAGTCCATCTCAACGTCTAAGGTAGTCGGTACCAGATCTATGTTCAGTGCCCATCGATCGAGCCTCCCATCAAGGACGCCCCAGGCGACCAGGACCCAACAATGGGGGCGCTTGGAGCACTGACACTGGTCGGCCAACGGGAGAAACGGTTTCATGTGCGCTGGCGCATACAGTACCATGTCTCGTCTCTCGGAAGGCAGATAGGATGAGGACGGGCTGTGCTCCATCCATGGCACGTGGCAGGTGCTCGAACAGTGGAAGGACCCACATAGGTCGCAAGGCGAGCAGATTCAAGAATGAAAGCACTGCAAGTACCAGAGCACAGAGCACAGCGCACGAACGGAGTTGCGGCCGTCGATATCCAAACGGCCGTCGACATCGAATGTTGCACTCACGCCAGATCTTCGGCCCCCTCGTCCCAGGTCCGAGGCCCCCGCAGCCATCAAACTTGCGCAATTCCGCGCCATGCGAGAGGGGAGATCGATCGCATGTTGACAGCAGCCCGGCACCGATTTTGTCTTGAAAGGGCGATACAGTATTTTTTAGAGTTTCCAACGGTCGATAGCATGGCAGGATTTCATTTTGCATGCTTTTACTGCAATACTGAAGGCTATATGAAACTGCTGTTTGGATGCCGAAAGAAGGTCCGCAGACACGACCGAAGCAGTCCGAGCAGTGCGCCATTGAGGTCTGGCAATGTGCATGCCACCGGTCATGGCCGCGTTTCTCGTTCTTCACCGTGCTCACGGCAAATGGACAGATATACATTTCCCATAACATTCGACACTCTACCCCAACATTGCTCCGCTCTGGACGCTTGCCTTGAAGGTAGGTTTCAATATGTGTGTACCAGACTATGTGTGACCCGAGCAATGCCACCAGCGGCAATACGATTGACAACAGATACAATCCAAACCTACTCCTTTTTCCGTCCCCTCCTCAGACTCCCAAGACGATGCCGAAGGGAAAAGGGACTGTTCACAGACAACAGACTGCTTGCTCGACTCGGAGAATGCTCGTCCGAAGCTGCCGTAGACAAGCGCGCGAGCTGTTCACTCGACTTGGCCGGGGATAGCTGCTTAGTCGATCGTGTCGCCGTAGCAGGTGAGCGACTGCTTTGCCCTTCGATCCTGAGGGGCGGCTGCGCATGCTGCCTGTCGAGTGGCGCTGCGACGACCTCGGACCCGCTGCGAGTCACCACGGTCTCGTAGTCCTCGGGGTCAATGCGGAGATCCACGGCCGCATTCTTGGCTGCGTCGACGGGGGACGCCCACATGTCTGACGTGCGCGGTGCTTCTTTCACGCGTCTTGCAATGGGCCCGTCTTTGGACGCTTGAGGGCTCTCGAATGTTCGCGGTGGTACGTAGCCTTCGGCCGAAGTGCGTGGTGTCTCCAAAGCGCGTGCAGAGTCGCTGGCAACGTCCTGTGGAGTGCTCGGGCGAAGCGAAGTGCGAAAGGATCGCTGTGGCTTTACACTTGGGCTTGCTCTGGCGAACCGGTTTCGACCCATCGGTTCGGCGGTCCGAACCGCAGAAGATGGAGTTCGGACAGCTGGACTTTGACCTCCGGTCGTCGCGGGTGAAGGCGTGGACGCTGCTTTGGCGGCATTCGAGCTTGGCGTCGAGTAGATGGGAGTCGTAGGCCGTTGTACATCTCTGGCGTTCTTCACCACCGCCGGACTATTGGGAACACTAGAGCGTTCGGCCTCCAGCCGGACAGACTGCGCTTCAATGTCATTCGAGAGTTGCTCGAACCGTGACGGCTCGATGCTGAGGTCGTTGCTCAGCCTATCCTTGGCTCCCACCAGCCGCATGATCTCCCGGTCATAGTCTTCGCTAAGGGTCTGAAACTCCGCAGCGTGCTTTATAGCTATCTTGGACTTTTGCTTGACCAAGTTCGTGGTATGCTCGGCGACAAGGCGGGACTCTGCCGACTCTAGGGCGTTGCCGTTGCCGTTGCGGGTGGCGGTAGTATTGGCTTCGGAGTAGGTTGCTTTCAGGTCATTGCGAGCGGTCTGCAGCTCGTTGATTTGCTGAGAGGTGGCGCGAGCTTCCAGATCCGTCCTCTCTGTCACCAAAGCGTCGAATCGTTGCTTGTACTCCAGAGCGAGCTGATTTTTCGCATTTGGTAAATCACCGACATGCTCCTTGATCTTACTTGCGAACAGCGCTTCGTTTGCACTTATGGCCCGCCCGAGGTCCGAAAGCTCCAACTCTGCTTGCTGCAAGTATTGCTCAAATGATCGTGAAGAGGCGCCATTTGGAAGGTCGGTCCCCGAACGTGCATCAATCATCAGGGGCTGATGGTTGTTTGGCAGACGCTGATTGGCGGTCTGGAGGATCGCGTTTTCGGCTCGCACGTCTCCCAGCTCACCTTGCAGCAATTTGAGCTCCTGCAACTTGACGGATTGAGCATCTCTGACATGATCCAGTTCCAGGCTCAGCTCTGTCAGATTCTTAGTCAAACTGTCGAATTGCTTGGCCATGTCCTCGCGCTCAGACTGCAATCGCATCACCATGGCAGCGGAGTCCTGTCTCTCCTTCTCTGCCATGGCGAGTCTTGCCTCTAGACCTTCCAGTGCCGTATCGCGCTGTACCAGAGCGGACTTCTCGCTTTCTGTAGCGATCGTCAGTTGTCGTTGCAAGTCCGTGATCGCCCCTTGATGCGTTGACTGTGCCTCCGACAGTCGTCCTTCCAGGGCCGCGAAAGATGTATACATTTCTTCCAGCTTCGTGTTGGTCTCCGATGCACTCCTCTGGGCAATAGTCACCTGTTCGGTGAGCTCCTGTTCTTGGCAAGACCTTTGAAGTTGTTCCCCGTTGTACTGGGCTTGCAGGATTTCGATTTCCTTCAGCATTTGATTCATTTCCGTGATGGTCTCTGCCTGCGCTGAAAGCAATTCGTCGTGCTTTTCGCGCATAGCATTGACTTCGTTCAAGGAGGAAGCGCGCATCGTTTGTTTCTCAACCTCGTGCTCCTCTCTGGTCTTGCTCGACTCCTCGGCAGCGGATGCCTGAGCAGTGGCAAGGGCTTCGGACATGTTCACGCGATGAAGCTCCTCCATCTCGGTGATCTTGGCCGTATGCCGACGCTCCGCAGAAGAATTGGCGTCCACGAGCGCTAAATCCATTATAGAGCGGTGTTGTCGTTCGAGCTCAGCAGAATTGGCGGCAAGCGATCGCTCCGTAGAAGCGTTGGCATCCGCGAGCGCTACTTCTAGGGTAGACTGGTGCTTTTGATCAAGCTCAGAGATTCTGGCCGCAAGCGATCGCTCTGCAGCAGAATTGGCATCTGCTAGCGCTGCAGTCATTGTAGACTGGTGCTTCTGTTCGAGCTCAGCGGATGTTGCCGCAAGCGATCGCTCCGTAGAAGCGTTGGCATCCGCGAGCGCTACTTCCATCGCAGACTGGTGCTTTTGGTCAAGCACGGCGGACTGTGTTGTAAGAGAGCGCTCCGTGGAAGCGTTAGAGTCCGCGAGCGCTGCGTCCATCGCAGCCTGGTGCCTTTGATCAAGCTCGGCGGATTGTACGGCAAGAGAGCGCTCTGCAGCAGACTTGGCATCCGCAAGTGATCGCTCTGCAAAGGAGTTGGCGGCCGCGAGCGCTGCATCCATCGCAGCCTGGTGCTTTTGGTCAAGCTCGGCGGACTGTGCCGCAAAGGAGCGCTCTGCGGTCTCGTTTGCTGCGAAGACTGCGCGCTCCAACTCAACGTGCTTCTGGGCGAGTCTCTCTTCAGCACTTGTTCGCTCCTGCAGGAGAGCATCACTAAGAGCTTGTTGATGGGCTGCTTGAGCATCTTGCAACGCGGCAGCAGATTTCTTCTCCGATTCTGACGCTGCTTGTTGTAGCTCGACGTGTTTCTGGGCAAGTATGAGGAGTCTCTCCTCGGCACTCGCTCGCTCCTGAACAACAGCAGCACGGACAGCTTGTTGATGGGCTGCTTGGGCATCCTGCAGCACGGTAGCAGACCTTCTCTGCGATTCGGATACTGCCTGCTGTAGCTCGACGTGCTTCTGAGCAAGCCTTTCTTCCGTAGTGTTTTTTTCTTGGCTGATGGCATCAGCAAGTTCTTGTTGATAGGCTGCTTGAGCATTCTGTAGCACGGCAGCAGACTTCTTCTCCGATTCGATTACTGCCTGCTGCAGCTCGACGTGCTTCTGAGCAAGCCTCTCTTCGGCAGCGTCCCTTTCTTGGCGAACAGTATCAGCAAGTGCTTGTTGATGGGCTGTTTGAGCTTCCTGCATGCCAACAGCAGCCTTTTTCTCGCGTTCAGAAACAACCAACTCGAGCTCGGCTTGTTTCTGGGCAAGCGCCCTCTGAGCTACAGCTTTCTCGTTCGCAACGGCCTCGGCAAGCGCGCTTTCATGCTTTATGGCCGCTTCTCGCAGGCTGAGAGCGGCACTTTGCTCGTGTTGGGCGATGACGTGTTCCAGTTCTGCATGCTTCTGAGCCAGCCTCTCGTCGGCGGTCTGCCTCTCCAGGCTCACGGCTTCGGTGAGAACTTGTTGGTGCTTCAACTCAGCGTCTTGTAGAAAGTTCGCAGTCTTCTGCTCGGCCTTCTCCTTGGTTTGCGCCACTGTGATCCGATGAGCAGCCTCCAACTCCTGCAAGGCCAGAGCCATCTTCCTCGCGTCCTCCTCACGCATCTGCGTCAAAGCTGTTTCATGTCGGGTCTCGGCTTGCTGCAGAGCAGCCGCGGCGTTGTGGTCGCTTTCGTCCTTGGTTGTCGACAGAGCAGCTTGATGATGTCTCTGGGCCTCTTGCAAGCTGAGCGCAATCGCCTGTTCGTGCTCCTCCTTAAGGATCGACAATGCAGCCGTGTGCCTGGCTTCGGTCTCCTGCACCGCAAACGCGGACAGTTGCTCACTCTCCTGGCGAGCGCTGGATAGGTCTTCCTCATACTTGGTGCGGGAGTTCTGCAGTGCGGCAGCTATGTGCCGTTCGCTGTCCGCCTTGCCCTGGGAGATAGCGTCCGCATGCCTGGCTTCGGCCTCTTGCAGGTGGAAGGCGGACTTCTGCTCGCTTTCTTCCCGGACTTGGGACAGCACAGCCGAGTGACTGGCCTCGAGATCCGCAACGGTCTGGGCTGCAGCCACACGGGCTTTCTCTAGCGCGCTCGCCATCTCTGCCGCATGGTTTTCGTGAAGGTCGGACATCTTGCCATCCCATATGCCTTCTTTGTCAACAAGATCTTGCACGTGGCTCGATGTCAGCGCCGCTTTTTCCGTGTCGTGTGCTTGCTGTAGTTCGTCGAGCGCCTGGGAGCGGCTGGCGTCATTCTCTGCTCCAAGTCGCTGCAGCTCAGCTTTGTGCGCAATCTTTGCTTCGTTAAGTTGTTCCGCCAGCGCGGCCTTCTCCTTGCTCATGCTATCTTCGTGAAGTCTCCCAACCTCCTCGAGTTGCTGCTTGGTCCTCGACTTCTCGTTCTGCATGTCTTCCTCGTGAGTCCGGGCGGCACCTTCAAGACGGGTTTGCAGTGTAGTTCGGACGCTCTGCAATTCAACCGCGTGCTCAGTCTTGACGGTATCGATCGCCTTAGCCGACTGTGACCGCTCTTCCTCGAGCGCTTGAATGTGCGACCTCTCAGCTTGGTCTGAATCAGCTTTATGAGCATCCCGGAGGTCCTGTAGCTGCGATTCACGTTCCCTGTCCGCATTGTCGGCGAGCGTAGCAGACTTCGACCGTTCCTCTTCAATGGCTAGCTCATGGGAGTGAGTAGCTGCTCCAATCTGGGATTGCAGTTTTGTCTGCAGGTTCTGCAACTCAATCCCGTGCTCCTGTTTCATGGATTCGATCAAGGTGGCGGTATTCGACTTCTCCTCGTCCAGTTGCTGCTGATGAGAAAGCGTCACATCCTTGAATTCACTCTGCAGATTGAGTCGTTGGCGCTCGAGTTCCTCCTCATGCCGTCTTTGAAGAGCAGCAATGTCCGTGGCTGCCTCGGTCCTGACTTCAGCAACAGCTTGCTCGTGCAAGCGCGCGACTTCATCTGAGTGGGTTTCCAGCCTCTGCCGGACAGCTTTCAGCTCAAGTTTGTGCTGGTCCTTCACGGTTTCCAATTGCTGAGCTGTTCGCGTGCTCTCCTCAACTAGAGATTGCCTGTGCGAGAGGAGGGCATCCTGGATCTGGTCCGCGGCTCTGGATCTTTCTTTGGTCAACGCTTGATCATGGGTGCGACTCAGGTCTTCAAGACGAGCTTGCACTCGGACTTCGACCTCATGCAATGCCGATTTGTGCTCGGCTTGTATTGCCGCAAGCTGAATGGCTGCTCTCGACCTCTCATCTCCAAGTGCATCATGGTGCCTGAGATTGACTTCTGCCAGCTGAGCTTTCCACTTGACATCGTGTTCATGAAGCTCTGTGCGATGCTGCTGCATTAGAACAGCGGAGGAGGTGTCTGACGTGTCGAGCGCCTGCTGCAGCTGTCTTTGATGTTTCTCTTCAGCGTCCTTGAGGTCCTGGCTTTGCCTGTCGATCAAACGTTTGACGTTTTCCTCGTGTTCGACGGCGAGACTGCTCGATTTGCACTCTGCCGCAGTGGTACGAGCAGTAGCTGCTTGGACCTCCGCATCGTGTCGCGTCGTCAAAGCCTGGATATCTGCAGCATGGTTGGTGGAGGCCAGCTGTGCCTCGGCCTGTAGCTTCTCTGTTTCCTCCCGAGATGCAGTCATATCATCCTCATGCCTCTGGGTCAACTCCCTAATATCGCGCTCGTGGGCAGCCTTGGCAGATATCATGTCATGAGTACTCGCTTCGTGATGTTGTTGGAGTGTCTGCAATTGCTGGGCGTGCGTGTTCTGAATATCTGCGAGATTTCTCTCATGGAATGCTCTGAGCTCTTCAAGCTCACCAGCTCCAGCTTGCTGGCTTTCTGCGAGCCTCTCGTCGTGCATCTTCCGCAGATTCTGCTCATGAGACGCAGCCTCTTCAGCGGCTTTCTGTAGCGTTATACGATGAGCCTCTTCAACTTCAGCAAACCTTGCATCTGCACTGCGCTGCCGCTGTTCGAAAGCCTGAGAGTGCTGCTGGATCATGGCGTCCAACTCCGATTGATGCTGTTTTCGTTGCTCCTGCATCTCGGTATCAAGTCTCGTAACCTCGGCCTTGGCCTCAATCAGTCGACCGTCGAAAGCTGCCTGTGCTTCAGCCAGGGCTCTCAGACGAGCTTCTTTTTCGCTGTTGATCCGTCCTGCAGCATCCAATTGCACAGCTTCTGCTCGTTGCTTTACTTTTGCAATCAGACCGTTGTGCTGATTTTGTTGGTCTACAGCCTTCTCCTCATGCATGGCTTTGATTCCTTGCATCTCCGAGTCGTGCGCAACTTCTGCTTCCCGAATCCGAATCTCCAGTCTGGCAATTGCGGCAGATTGGCCGTCCTCGAGGCTCTTGACGTACTCGGAGTGGGCGCGCTCTCTCTCAGACATGGCAGTTTCGTGCAAAGAGCGTAGAGACGCCAGTTGTTCGTCCTTCTCAATATTCACTCCCATGACCCTTGCATCAAGGGCCTCGGTCAAAGCCTTTGTTTCTTCAGCATGACTGAGCTTCAATTCCCCGGCCTTGGAGTTGAATTCCTCTGACAGTTGGCGCTTCTCTGCCACAAATTGCTCCGCTGCGGTGGTCATGGCAGTCTTGTGATCATGCTTCATGCGATCAAGAAATTGAGCGTGCTCTGTTGCAATCTTTTCCAGGTCTCCTTGGTGGGCTTGGTCCCGCTCCTGCTGACGCTGCCTGGCTTCTTCCAGGTCAATGGATAGCTGGACGTTCTGCTTTTCCGCTTGTGTAAGAGCTGCTTTATGAGTGTCGGACAATTGTTTGGCAAACGCATGACTCTCCTCAAGTTTCATGGCATGAGCTGATCGGGCTCGTTCCTTCTCCTCGAACTTCGCAGTCATGTGGGTAGTGTTTTCACGGGCCAGCCCAACTTGCGTTGTTGCCTCTTCCAGTTCTCTGCGCAATTGCTCCATGGTGGAGGCGTGCTCCTTCTCCGTTTCGGCATGCTCCTCCTTGGCATGCCGTAGATCGTTGTTCACAGCTGCTAGTTTGGAGTCCAGACTAGCCAACTTCTCTCTCGAGTGGACAGTGTTGTCGTCCAGCTGTTTCTGTAGGTCGCTCGCCTGCGTGTGAGCAGCCTCATACTTCATTTTCAAGTCCTGGAAGTTTTCTTCCGCGCTGGTTTTGAGCTTCTCCATCTCCCGCAAATGCTGTTGTTGTGCAGTAGATATCTCGTCCTGCGCATCTCGAATCTGCTCCTCCTTTTGCACAAGTGCCTTTCCTTGCTCCTGAAGCTTGTTCTCATGTTGGCTTGCAAGAGTTTCGCTGTCTTGTAGAGCCCTTTCCCGTTCGGCAAGTTCGGCCTGCACCTTCGTCAAACTCGTAGATTGGCTCTCGCAGTCCTGCTCCAGTGCTCGGATGTCTTCCGCAAAACGACTTAGCTCGACATCATACTCTATTCTCAACTGCTTGGCAATCTCATGAGCACTGTTCAGCCGATTCTGTAGCTCGTCTTGGGCGGCTCTGGACTGCTGTAGATCCGATTTGTGTTGGTTGGCCAGACCCATGACCCGTTCCACCTCCTCATCTGCCGCAGCCTGCTGCGCCTTGCGGTCCTTGATGGATTGCTCCAAGGTTTTGGCAGCCTTTTGATGCTTGGCACGTAGATGCGAGACTTCAGAGACCTTGTCGTCCAGTGAGCGAGCGATTTCTTGGCGAATCTCCTCGAGGCGACTTATGGAGGCCTCGGCTTCGGCGGCAGCGCTTGACATGGCCGCGTTCTGAGCAACGTGTCGCTGTCTTGCTTCATCGAGGTTCTTCAGGACGGCGTCCTTGTCTGCAATTGCCATGTCGACCCGGCGCTCTGCATCGGCCAACCACTCTTCCCGTTGTCTCTTCACAGCGTCAATCTCTTCCCTGAGGCTCGCGAGCTCTCTTGCGCGGCTCCCAAACTGCCCCTGACGTCCCTCCGGCTCCTCGGTGCACTCTGGGTCGGCCTCCTCGTCTCCGACTTCAGATTCTCCAGCGTAGACCTTTGTCCTAAGCGCGTCCAGCTCCTTGGAGATTTGCGCGTGGGAGATGTGAATGCCAAGGGTCTGACGGAAGACCTGGAGGCTTATGCCTTCGTTGGGTCCAGCAGGAGCGAGGCTAGCAAGTCCCTTGATGCGTCCGACGGAATCTGCCAAGGACGCGGTACTGACAGACAGTGATTCAAGAGGTCGCGACGCAGCCATGGTAGGCGATGCTTCCGAAGAGCGAAGCGAAGGAAAGTACTATGATATAGCGTCCGCAATGAAACCGTGTCGTGGACATCCGAAAGGTAAGGTGGTGCCGCCGGAACAGTCACTGGAAAAGGGGAGAAGAACTCCGTTCAGCATCCATGGTACCAGACTTGACTAACGATGCCTGTACACGCAATGGAGCATACGGCAAGCAGAAGCCTACCTAGCCAAGAGGTCCAATGTCTCGAACTTTCAGTACCGGCAGGACGCGAACGCGGCGGGACGCGGTCAACACTTCGGAATCCATGACGCTCAAGCACTTCCTCCACAATGAGGTCATTGGTCAACGAAATCCAGTGCAGTGCAACGAGGAATCCGGGAAAAAGCCTTGGTACGTTGGAGTGCTTTGTTACAACACGTGGATGGACCCGCAATGGACTACTCGCGGGACTGATCATGAGTTGTCGTATCAAAGAGCTACAGTACGACGCTGATTTTCGAGGCACCGTTATCGACGAGGTCGAGTCGGTACACCTTCCCGCTAGTGTCGGACTTCTTCGTCATAGACTTGAACGGTGTGTAGAAAGGGATAGCTGAGTCAACTACCAAATAGGGCAATGGATGTCTCCAAGAAGCGATGGAGCCAAATCTGCTACAAGGTGAAGGGATGTAGATGAATTCGAAGCTACATCCTCTTGGTACGACGAGCAATGTCTACACAGCTAGAAGCACGCTCTTCCTTGAGAGAGTTCCTCGCAGTAAGAGGAACATTGCAGGAAGGGAATACGCGCAGACTGAACAGTGCAGTCCATTGCAACAATTAGAGGCGACCTCTCCAGCATCACCGCGCCACCGTTCCTCCTCGCATCACAATCGACAGTCGAACGACCTGCATACTGGGCGGAAAACACCTCCGTCTTCGTAGCACCTGCATCAGAACCAGATCCGCAGAAGCGCGCATTGCTAGTCCTACGATGGTTCCTTGCCTCGTTGAAGCGACAGCAGTACGCTGGCCGCGATCCGAGCGACGGTGTCAAGAAGCCACTGAATGCCTTTCTGGGCGAGCTGTTCCTGGCTCAATGGAACGATGACATGGGCGAGACGAAGCTCATCAGCGAGCAAGTCAGCCATCATCCGCCAATCACGGCCTGCTATCTGTGGAACGACAAGCACGGCGTAAGAGTGAGCTGCATTGAGATGGTGTAATCTTGATTTCAGACTGAGTGCGAACAGGCGGAAGGATATGCATGCCAGCAAATCACCTTCTCCGGCAACGTCAACATCAAGCAGATCGGCCACGCTATCATTCACCTCGACAACTGGGATGAGGACTACCTGATCCCTCTTCCGAACGTCAAGGTGACAGGTCTGTTGACCGGCTCGCCATACCCCGAGCTGACCGGCAGCTACGAGATCGTCACATCCAGTGGCTTCGTTTCTGAGATTGACTTCTCGGGGAAGAAGTTCCTCGGGCTTGGTGGAAGCAAAAACCATGTAAACGCCGCTCTCTACTCGCTCGACGACAAGAAGAGGAAGAGCCCGCTGTACGAAGTCGACGGCGCTTGGCATGACCAGTTCACGATTCGCGACACGGCGGGCAAGACGGACTTGGAGACTTTCGACACAAACGCACAGCGGCCGACAAAGCTTACTATCTCACCGGTGCAGGAACAGGATCCATGGGAGTCACGTCGGGCATGGGCCGGGGTCATTGACGCCTTGGAGCACGGTAACATGCAAGGCACGAGTGATGCCAAGGCGGTCATTGAGCAGGCGCAGCGTGGGATGCGGAACAAGGAGACGGCGGCGGGACGATCGTGGCAGCCCAAGTTCTTCGTCAACGCGAGTGATGATGATGTCTTTCGCAGGCTTGCGGCTGCCACGAACAATCAGCATCCGGACGATGCGAGCAACGGCATATGGAAGTTCAATCACGAGCGAGCGGGGGCTGCGCAGAGACCCTTTCACGGTGATTTGCGGCCAGACCAGGCGTGACGTGCCGGTGGACATGAGTTGAGTCTCGGTGTATCTACAATCGACTAGACTGAGCACTACTACCACATCAGACTGGAGTGCAGGCCAGGGGCCAATACAGTGCGTACCTACACCACGGCAATGCACTCTATTTCCACATCCGTTCCAAGTGGCAATTGATGTACGGCAACACACCTGCGCGAGTGTGTCAGTGCTTTGGATATTCACCCAGCGCGCGTGACGCATGTGAAATGCGAGGTACTCACGTCCTGCAAGGCTTGACATCGCCCCAGTACGTCATGTAGACCTCGTTCATCTTGGCAAAGTTGGCCATATCGGTTAGGAAGACATTGACTTTGACGACGTTGTTGATGTTGCTACCGGCAGCCTCGAGCACGGCGGTCAAGTTCTTGATGCATTGATGCTGGGTAGGCCAGTCAGGCAAAACACTTGCGTTGTTGTGGGATGCCGTACGGTGTGAGCAGCAACGTCGCCGTCAATCAGCTTGTTCGTTGCCGGGTCCATGGGCACCTGTCCGCTGCAATACACGGTGCCATTGGCGACGATGGCTTGCGAGTAGATGCCCGGGAGCGGCTTAGGCGCGGAGTCGGTGAGGATGGGCGTCTTGGCTGGCATTTTGAGGCGGTGACACTGCTGTCACGAGGCTCGATGGAATGATTGATAGCCCGTAAGCGTCCACGCACTGACTACAGGCGGGGCTGAGGTTCGGAGCGTGGTTCTTGTCAATCTGACGAATCAGGTGATGACGCTAGGGCGGGCGCACCCTGCATCACGCCCTCGTACGTTCTTATCACTACCCGTACGGTAATTGATGCGACTTGTTGACTTTACAAGCTATCTTCAATCCTGACAGCAAACAAGTTCTCTCAATGCATCGATTGAGTCCAAGATTCTCCAGCAGCTGCACAATTGGCAACCCCGTGAAGCCGACACATGGCCTTGTCATGCCCGTGGCTTGTGGCGCGCGCCACGTGATCTCAGGCGAGTCTTGGAATGTCGGTGGCACAGCGGACTTTTCATTCGCCCGCACCTCATGCAATCCCGCACGTGGCGTGGCATTAGCCTAGCTCGAACTCGGCACCTGCTCGATTTAGGCTCGCGGCAAGGGTGATGGGCCATCTGGTCCATGCCTGGGACGCAGGGACGGCGGAGGCTTGGAGATGGCTGATTTGATTCGAGGAGCGGCTCCAATCTCCACGGCTAGCGCGGCGCGTGCCACTCTTGGAGCTGCTGCCCTGCGCTTGCGTCGGTCAACGACAACCAGCACGTACGACTATGCCAATCACTGCGCTCAGCCTCCCTTCGATCGGCCTCGACCCCGCCGTATTCAGATGCGGGTCTTTCTGCGAGGATGTCACTAATTGGGGCTCATCCACTGCTCCTTGTCCTTCCTCTTTTTCCTTTGTGTCTCTGTTGCCTGGAACACTCACCCTCGTTCTCACCCATCAGTGTCGAGCGACGAATGTGCATGTACCGTACTGTGGAGCGCAGTGCAGTACCATGGCATGCCTTACCTTACACCCACAGTAACGCGCCATCGTCAGTCTCCAACAACCAGAAACCTCAGTACCGTAGACGGAAATGTCTCTAAAGGGCCAATTCTACGAGCATGGGCGCCTGCTGGACCCGTCCTTCACGGACAACAACACATATCATGACCAAGACGTCGAGGACTACCACCACGGCCCGCCCAACAGTCGCTCCTTCCTGCAGCAAGCAGTCCGCTTTCTGCCACGCCTTTCACGATCATGGCTGCCCTTCCGTCGCACACGCACACGCTACCACAGACTGGCAGCGGCCTCATTCCCTGCTTCAGGCATGTCGGTGACAAGACGCATATTGTTCTTTGCATCCGTCATCCCAACAATCTTCATAATCGTTGTCATTCTCACAGCCATCTTTCTTCCTTCGTATACCAACCTTCCGGCCCACTATGCTGCCCTACATCGCCGGATACAAAGCTCGCAGTTGCCAGGAAGGGCAAACGTGAATAATGAGAAAGTCTTCATTGCGACTAGCATCTATGACGACCAGGGGAGTCTGGCTGGAGGAGCATGGGGACAAGCGTTGGTGGACTTGATCGACATGCTTGGGCCGGACAATGTCTTCCTGAGCGTGTACGAGAACGATCCTGATCCGCTCTCCAAGCAGGCCCTGGACAGGCTGGGAGAGCGCGTGCCATGTAAGGCGGATAGAGGTCGCCATATTGAGTAGATTGTTAACAAACAAATCAGGCAACGCGTCGATGGTCTCCGAGCACCTCCCCACGGCCAACATGTCGCACGTCACACTGCCAACTGGAGAGCAGGCCTTGAAGCGGATTGATTTCCTTGCCCAGGTCCGCAACCGCGCTCTAGGGCCGCTCGGTGATTCAGCCTCGGCCGCCTACCACGTCCGCTTCGACAAGCTCTTCTTCCTCAACGACGTCATGTTCAATCCTGCCGACGCCGCGAATCTGCTGTTCTCAACCAACGTGGACGAGCACGGCAAGGCGCAATATCGAGCTGCATGCGCTACCGACTTTATCAATCCCTGGATCTTCTACGACACCTTTGCCAGTCGAGACTTGGAAGGCCATAGCATGGGCGTGACCATCTACCCTTGGTTCAGCAAGTCTGGGAAAGCGGACAGTCGGAATGACGTGTTGTCCCAAACCGATGCAGTCAGGGTACGCAGTTGCTGGGGTGGCATGGTCGCCTTTGATGCCTCCTGGTTCCAGCCTGATGGTGTAGACGATGCGTTTGGGATTGCGGATTTGGCTGTCAATCATCAACACGCGACCTCGGATATGCCTGACTCCACAGGCAAAGACAGCAAAACCGTTACGCCACCTTCCACCCTCACCACAGAGATTCTTGCCGGGAGCAGTGCATCCGCAACCCCCGAGAATCAGAATGGCAACCTCAACTGGCGCCGGTCTACGCCCTTCCCGCGTGCCGAAACTGCTCAAGATGTGGATCCGGGCTGGGAGTCTGTCAAGCCGCAGACCCCACTCCGATTCCGAGCTACCACCGACACCTTCTGGGATGCCTCGGAATGCTGCCTAATCCACGCCGATCTCCAAGGTCCACGACCTGCCAACATCTCCGCGCCCACGGGTATATACATAAACCCGTACATCCGGGTAGCGTACGACCTGCAGACACTGCACTGGCTACCCTTCACTCGACGCTTCGAGCGTCTACTGGCCCCACTCCAGCACCTCATCAACCTGTCCGTTGGTCTGCCCCGTCCAAACCCACGGCGGCTGGAGCGGCCGGGCGAAGTGGTCATCGACAGGATTTGGACGTACGATGACGTGGCCCAGACGCACGAGGGCAATCGCACGAGCGGGTACAAAGACGTCAAGAGGCTCGCGCTGCCGGGCTCGTTCTGTGGCGGCAGGAAGCTCCTTGTTAAGAACGAGGGGCAGCAGGAGTCCTCGTGGTACTCTTATGAGGGCGTGCCGCGGGAAAACAAGACGGGCGAAGTCGCCGTGTGACGCGGGATCCACGTCGTGGTCGTCGCTGTTGTTCGGCTGTTTGTTCTTCGTATAGCATAAGAAGGGATCATCAGCGTTGGCGTTGTGTGGTGTCTGGATACAAGCAGCTTATCGAGCCGAGGCAAGCTGGCCTCGATGTCACGAACGTCACGAATCGTATGAATGTCATGACTGTCATGACTGTCATGAATATCATGATTGTCCTTCCTCTTCGGTACATCCACAAGACTGTACAGGAACTCTCAAGTTCAGCGTCCACCCCTTGCATTTGGAAGATGTAGAGACAGCTCGGTAAAGCTATCCGTTGATCAATAAACGATATTTGGCATTGAAATTTACTCCGCCGCGGCGACCATCTGCTGCACGATATCCGCCGTAAACACCCACAATGGCCCCGAGCCCAGCAAGAACATCGCTCCTGTGTACCAAGACGTCCTGTGCCCCTGCAGCGCATTCAGGGCGGCGTAGAAGCCGGCCTCCACGTTCGACGCATTGGCGTGCAGGTTGTACGGCGTGTGGTCGCTCATGGCGACGATGACGGGGCTCGCGGTCGTATTGCCGGACAGGCGGCCAATGGTGGCGAACAGCTGGGCCTGGATCGTCGACGCATTTGTCGGCAAAATGGAGCCGTACCAGAACGAGAAGAGGCCGGCGACGGTCGTGGGGTAGATGTTGCAGAAGCCGGGCAGGGTGGGGATGTTGTACAGAGTGCTTGCGCCAGCGTTGAGGTAGGCCGAGTAGGGAGTCAGGCCGGTGGCTTGCACGAGACCCGTGTACCACGAGTCCCAGGTGATCTTGGAAAAGACGTTGTTCTCGGTGTTGTCGAGGCGGAAGGGCGCCATGTTGGCGGCGGTCTGCGGGATGGCGTTGAGAATCTGCCTGGCGACCACTAGCTTGATGCTGTTCAGGGTCTTGACGACGATGTAGTTCTGTCCGGCGCTGCCAGTGGGGCGGTGCGCCACAACCACGGTGCAGCTGAGCAAGACTGACGAGCCGAGCTCGGTTTGGACTTTCTCGAAGAGTTGCGCGTAGTTATGGTCGGCGGTGAGAATGGCTTGGCCCTCGTCTTCCTCGAAGAGCACGGTGTTGAGGCACCGAAAGACCACAATGGTGAGCTGGTCGAGGATGTTTCCAAGACCGCCGTTGCACGCGGGACTATTGTAGATGGCAAAGGTCTGGTTTTCAAGAGAGTTTTTTGTCACAAATTTGCCGAAGGGTAGGTAAAAGTCTGCAGGCACGGGACTTGCAATGTCCAAGCCAGTACCGAGCTGAGGATACAGATCGACCTGAGCGGCGTACGCGGAGAAGTTGCTTTCGGAGACCACGTCGGGCACGACCTTGCCAGTGGTGAAGTCGGCAACAGTGACAGGTCCAGTTGGTGGAACGTAGTTGACAATGGGGACGTTATAACGGGCGAAGAAATTCCGGACCACGGTGGTGTTCCAGAGAGCTTGGACTCCATAATCGACTTTTTCGCCAGTGCCGAGATCTGTGTAGGTGTTGAAGTGACCACCGAGGGCGGCGGACTTCTCAATGAGTACCACTGACTTGCCCGCGTCTTTGAGAGCGATGGCACCCTATACGCCAGAAGACCCACCTCCGATGACGGCCACGTCGACGGTAATGACATCGGCGGCATCGTAGCAGCTGACACTGTACGGCGAGCATGCGCACGACAGGCTGCTGTAGGTCATTAAAGAGACATACTTCATCGTTCTGTACAGCTACGGGGCTTGGAAGTCTAGGTATCAATGTAAGAGGAGTCAGCTCAAAACGTAGAGGTAGATAATAAGGAGACTGTCTGCTCGTGAGATTCTTCACACAACAAGCACCGAGTATGAAGTACGTCGACCCTTTGTAAGTTACACATTGGCTTACTACAGCTTACAATTAGGCCTCCTTCGAGGGAGGTCGCAATATGGGCTTGGTTAATCAGCATAAGGTAGGCACTTTCTGCTTCCCATAGGCGCGGTATGCTCGGCCCAGGCATCTCATAACGCCCTGGTCTCGTTGAGATACCGAAGCGGATGAGGACGAAGGTAGAAAGTATGATGACCGTCAACTTAGCACTGGTGTAGATTGCAGGACCAAGTGGGGGCGAGCCTGGAAGGTACAGTAAGGCACAGGGTACCAGGGTACCTTGGTAGTCAGTCATTGATGATCTGTAGATAAGATAGCGCATACCCCACAGAATGGCCACTCCGCACTCAAACGCCAACTTGTCCGAGGTCATCCGCAACAACCCAGGCAAGTGCTGGTTGGTTCTAAACAGCGGTCGCATGGCCTTTGGCGCTTGATCACGGTGCTTTGACAGTCGGTGCTAGTGCTCTTTCTTCAAGCTCGGTATGGCGGCCCCTCGCGCTGCCTTTCGGTGCATGTGGAGACCAGCATCGCCCTTGACCTTCGCAAGCACCACGCACCATGTGGGAAGATCAGCATGCAGAGCGCAGACTACAGGGCCATGGCAGAGCAGCACTCGCTCGTATCGACGCATCAACTACCAGCAGTTTGAGTACAGCAAGGGCCTACTGCAACGATGGGCGCGCAGTCCCTATTTCTTCTACCACGTTGCTGGCATAGCAGCTGCAGGCGGCGGCTTCTACGCCTTCAACCTCGAGGAGGTGCCCGTCTCCCACCGAAGACGCTTCAACGTCATCTCGCCCGAGCTGGAGCGCGCCTCGAGCGACGCGACCTATCAGAGTGTCATGCAAGAGTACGGGGCCGCTATACTTCCAAAGTCACACCCTCAACATCGCATGGTTCAACGTGTGCTAGACCGCCTCGTCCCCCACTCGGGTCTCGGCGCCGGGAGCAATGACTGGGAGGTGAACGTTATACGCGACAACACCAAGAACGCATTCGTCATTCCAGGCAACAAGGTCTTTGTCTTCTCCGGCATCCTCGACGTCTGCGAGGGCGACGACGGGCTGGCTGCTGTCCTGGGCCACGAAATTGCACACAATGTCGCCCATCATACTGCCGAGAAGATCAGCGGTCAGGTCTGGGTGTATCCCCTCATCTTGCTTGCCATTCTGTTCGGCGCGCCCGGAGAGTTTGCGTCATTCGGCATTAGGCTTGCTGCGGACTTCGCTCTGACCAACCCGAATAGCAGAAAGATGGAGGTGAGTCCATCTGACCAGTGAAGAGATTAACGCTGCTGATTATATATGCTTGCAGAGCGAGGCGGACTACATAGGCCTTTGTGAGTTTCTAGCATTGCGAACTCCGGCCCGACACTGACCAAGACCAGTGATGATGTCAGAGGCCTGCTACAACCCAGAAGCAGCGATGGCATTGTGGGCGCGGATGGAGGAAGAAGACGGCGGCAATGCTCCACCACAGTTCCTATCCACTCATCCATCAAACCACAACCGGCTCGAGAAGATCCGCGAGTGGCTGCCTCAGGCAGAGAACAAGCTCGAGCATAGCGGGTGCGGTAATATGGCCAGTTACAGTGAGCCTGCACGTCTCGTTGACCTCTAGCGATGGATCGCTGACTACTCTTTAGCGAGGAACTTCAAGCAAGCTTTCAGTAGTCAGCCTGGCAAAAGTGAGGTTATCTGGTGAGGCAATCTCTGCATCTTGGGTAAGCGCGGCGTTGTACGGACCAGGCATGATACCTCTACACTCTGCAAACGGATACCTGGTGTTCAAATAGGATCAGAGACTAGATATGATGGCAAGCAGAATCTCTACTCTTTCAAGGCCTAATGGCCGCCTCGACTAAATCTCGCTCTCTCTATTATGCCCTTCGTTCCTATTCATGCTTCCTGTTGCAACCCAAAGCAGGCCGATCAACCAGGTCGGCATTATTCGCGGAGTTTACCTTACTCCACGAGCTGCGCGATGACATCACAAACACAGTCCTCCAAGCAGCAACTACTGCACCATGGTATTACTAGAAACAACTTGTGCGCCATGGAACGAATTGAGACGACTCGAAAGCAGAACAAGTCAGTTTAGTTGCCCTGCCGAGCGTCCAGAATGGTCATGAAGGCAACGTCCTCCCCTATGGAGCAGACCAGCAAGACGGCCTTCACGGTCCACACGGACACATTGTTCGACTCCAAGAACAAGGTCTTTCTCAAGGACATCTCGATCCAGATCACACCAGACTCTGGTCTCATCACCAAAGTCTACACACGGGACGCCCCACTGCCCTCGCAACTCCCAGCCAAGGACATTGATCTCCGAGGCAAGACAGTCTTACCCGGCTTCGTGGACGCGCACACGCACATCTTCCTGCACGCCTATTCCGAGACGCCGTCGATATACCAAGAGCGCGACGAAAGCCTGGTGGAACGCATCATCCGCGCGACCAACAATTGCCGCCTAGCATTACTCGCTGGCTACACCACCTACCGCGACCTAGGCACCGAAGGCGTGTTCGACGCCGACGTGGGGATCAGGGACGCCATCAACCGCGGCCTGACCCCCGGCCCGCGCCTCTTCGTCGCCACCGAGGCGCTCGCCAGCAGCGGGGGCTACGCAGTGCGGTACGAGAGCCGCCTGGGCGGGACCACCGTCCCACGCATCTCGGACCCCTGCGACGGCGTCGACGGCGTCCGATCCGGCGTGCGTAGACGGCTGGGCGCCGGCGCGGACCTCGTCAAGTTCTACGCCGACTACCGCAAGCGCGCGCTGCGCTTCCCGACGCAGACGTGGCCGGGCGCGCTGCCGATCCTGCACGCGCCGGGCAAGCTGGGCAGTGCGTCGGAGCGCAGTCCCAGCTTGCCATTGTTCGGGCAGGACGAGATGGACGCTATCGTCAGGGAAGCGAGGGCAGCGCGCTGCCCTGTTGCTGCGCGCTGCCCTGTTGCTGCGCACGCGGTGAGTGGTGAGGCTGCCGTCATGGCCGCCAGGGCAGGTGTCACGACGCTCGAGCATAATTGGTATCCGGGCGACGAGCCGCTGCTGGCCATGAAGGAGCATGGGACCATCTTCGTGCCGACGCTTTCGATCCTCGAGGCGGAGAAGGATCAAGTGGACGAGGGCGTGTTTGAGAAGGTGCTGGCGCGCACAAAGCAGGCGTGGCAGATGGGCATCAAGATGGCTTGTGGAGGCGACACGGGGGGTTTTGCGCACGGGCAGAATGCTAGAGAGATGGAGCTCATGGTCATGGCTGGCATACCTGTGATTGAAGTTTTGAGCATGTCTACGATTATGGGCTGAAAAGCTTGTGGTGGAGACTGGTGTGGGCGACGATTTGGGAGCGTTGTAGAGGGGTGGGCGGCAGATCTTGTTGCCTTGGACGGCGATCTGGAGGCTGATTTTGGCGCGGTGAGGCGGGTGGACTTTGTCATGAAGGACGGCGCCGTTTGTGTCGACAAGAGGAAGCTGTTATGAATGCTGTCCGACTCCAATTCATTCAAATCAGCGTGATGTGAACGGCCTTGATGAATCAAGCTCAACAAGGTGAAGTAAAATAAACAAGTGCAGTGAAATGAAAGCCGAGCATTGCCTCCAATCAAGCTGACGTCAGCTGCCATCAAGGTCAAACAGATCCAGAAGTCTAATCGTATGCGCTCGTACTGAAGAGATATCTACACCTTCTGCCCATCGCATTCCGATCCATACAGCATGTTTACTATCGGAATCTCCTGCAGGTGCACTTGAATTGCCTAGACAAGCGGTGGGCTTGCTAACACTAAGGCGTACTACCAACTGCGAGATCGGGATCAACAAGCAAGGGCGAAGATCGCGGGCTACCTCACACCGGGCTAGCCACGATGGTGCTCTCCAATGATGCTCGAGGGTGGATCATGACTTGTATTAGCGGTGTTGGTAAGGCTGGTACATGTCATCTCAGTCAGATCAGGGCTGATGATGTGCAGCATGCGTTCTGGGTGCTTCCATCATCTGCGCAGACCTCATCATCAGACTGTTCCCCGGCAAGAAGAACTTCAGGATACAAGACAGCGATGCATTTCTGTCAGCTTCGCTGAGCCTGAGCTTTGGTGTCATGGTCAGTTCGGACTTGGCACTGTGGTCGCTGGTCGCGCACTAACGCCAGCAGCTCTTTTCCGCGCTATTCAGCATGCTGCCATCGGCCAAGGCATCACTCGAGCAAGGCGGTTTCTCGCCCAAGGCTGCGGCTTGGACCCTCATTGGATGTTTCTTGGGTGGCGCGATTGGCATTCAGTTCGTCTCTCGACTCCTTCACCACTTTATCCCCTCGCATGTTGTTGACTGCGAGCACACTCACGACACGGGAGATGACCATGCAGACGAGCATGACCATGACCACGAGCATGACCATGACCATGACCATGACCATGACCATGACCATGACCATGACCATGACCATGACCATGACCATGGCCACGACCATCACGATGGCCTGAAGAAGGCCCGTCCCAAGGTGAACCACTCTAGTAGCCAGCGGCCTCGTTGGCCCAGGCATTCGAAAAGTAGCGCGGACCAACCGTCTTACTTTACCACTCACCCTGACCAGCAACTAAACCCAGCCATGGAAGCAGAACACAGCGTCTCGGCGCCGGGAGCAGGGAAACCAGCGCCAAGACCTTCTCTGAGAGCACGTCTGACCTCGAGGCTGTCCAAACTATCTGCGAGCCAGAAACGGGAATGCAACGTCGATGGACCTTGTTATGGCTTTTCGGAGCCTTGCGGGCAAGAGTGCTTCAAGATAGTGCAGTCAAGACCCAGCTTGAGAACGTCTTCCAGCCGGTCGCTACAACGCCCATCCGCACATCGTACAACCAGCTTGCCACATGAACACCACAAAACAACCGAGTCGACTCCTCTACTAGGCCACATCAACGAGGAGCATCCCAGCAAGAATGCGCAAGCCTGGCGAGCATCCGACACTACAACACCAGGGGCCGATGATGGCGTGGACCTCGAGCGAGGCGAGCAGGAGTCTTCACCCAGCCATGAGTCGATGAGCCGCAAGATGAGCACGTCACAGGCGTCCGAGTCGGGAGAGGGCGGAAAGCAGCACCACCACCACGTGCCGACCAACGCCTTCCTCTCAATTGGGCTGCAGACGTCCATTGCGATTGCGCTGCACAAGCTGCCGGAAGGCTTCATCACATACGCGACCAATCACGCGAACCCGAAGCTTGGTTTCTCCGTCTTCCTCGCGCTCTTCATCCACAACATCACGGAAGGCTTCGCGATGGCGCTGCCGCTCTACCTGGCGATCGAGAGCCGGTGGAAGGCCATGTTCTGGTCGTCGCTGCTGGGCGGGTTCAGCCAGCCGTTGGGCGCTGGCGTGGCGGCGCTATGGTTCAAGATTGCCGGGTCGGGCGACCTGGCGCCCGGCGAGGGCGTGTACGGCGGCATGTTTGCGGTGACGAGCGGCATCATGGCCAGCGTGGCGCTGCAGCTGTTCAGCGAGAGCCTGGACCTCACGCACAACCGGGGGTTGTGCATGATCTTTGCGTTTGTCGGCATGGGCATCATGGGATGCAGCGCGGCGTTGACGGCTTGACGGCTTGTCGGCCCTGGGCTTGATGTTGCGAGCGTGCGCATGGGCGGGTGGTTTGGGCTTGGGTTTGGCTTATTATTTTCGGCACGATGGCATAGATAGAATAGCGTTGAGACGCACGCTTTCAGAAGCCCGTCCTGCACCGTAATGTATGTATATGCATGCAAGCGAATGCTGGGCTTGTGACTGACTGTTGATGGGAGCGAGTCATGACATGTACCAATGACGTCGATTTCGTCCTGGCGGGGACTGACAAACACCATCTTCAAACCTCGCCTTTCTTCTTCACGTACCTTAGATACTCTCCTGCAGTGAGTTCGGAAGAAGGCTGTGATGGCGCAGAGTAGTGGTGCGCTGCTGCAGCGGCCTCTGTACGGTATGTCAAGCTCAAGGCCTCACATTGGATGCACGACTAATATCAGCATACCAGTCTTCGACTTGCCAGAGGAGATCCTTTACACGCTCGAACTCAAGGCGCAGCTGAATGAGCTGTCACGAGCCCCAGTCGAAGAGAGAGAACTACAGGGCCAGGCGGAACAGAGAAGGGAAGGGGAAGGGGCAGATGCGGCAGAGGGCAACACAACCGCTGCGACATCCTGCGCGCTGTGCAATCTTGGCTTTCCCACTGTTCAGGAGCAGCGCAGCCATGTCCGATCCGACCTGCATGGATACAACCTCAAGCAGAAGATGCGCGGCCTGCCCTCGGTGAATGACGCCGACTTTGACCGGCTGGTGGGCGATCTGGACGAGAGCATCTCCGGCTCCGACACCTCCGACTCTGGCTCGTCCGAAGACGAGAAGAAGGACACGACACTGAGTGCGCTGCTGAAGAAGCAGGCTAATCTCGCCGGTCATCTACCCGCCGATGACGGCCTCAATCCCAAGAAGCGCAAACGCGGCGCGGGCAATGCTCCCCTACTCTGGTTCTCCAGCCCCAAGCTGCCTTCGAACATCTCCCTCGGGGTCTACCGAACCCTCTTTACCCCCTCCGAACAGGCGGCCGACCCAAACACTCTCATCCAGACGCTCCAACGCAAACAGTTGTCTTCCATACCTCCCCCAACCCAAGCAACGTCTGCCGCCACCGAAGACTCAGGTGGCGTGCCTCTTCCGCGCGCCCTGCAGCCCAACACCTCCGCCATAGGTCCCCATTACTTTCTGTGCATGCTGGGTGGCGGTCACTTTGCGGGCATGCTTGTCTCCTTGACCCCAAAGGTGACCCGCAAAGCCGGCATCGAAGACCGGACAGCGACGGTTCTGGCGCAGAAGACCTTCCACCGATACACGACTCGACGGAAGCAGGGCGGTGCACAGTCAGCGAATGATAGCGCCAAGGGAGCCGCGCACAGTGCCGGGTCAAGTCTGAGGCGTTACAACGAGACTGCCCTGACAAGCGAGGTGCGCCTTCTGCTGCAAGAATGGCGCACCTGGATCGAGACGTCGGAGTTATGGTTTGTGCGCGCGACGGGGAGCACGAATCGCCGGACGCTGTTTGGGCCATACGAGAATCAAGTCATGCACAGCAACGACGACCGCATCCGAGGCTTTCCATTCTCTACGAAGCGCGCCACGCAGAGCGAGCTCATGCGCGCCTTCGTCGAGCTGACGCGCGTCAAGGTCAGCGAGATCGACGAGGAGGCACTGGCACGGCGGGCGGCCGAGGAGAAAGCAGCGCTCGAGCAAGCGAGGCTCGACAGCGAGACCGCCGCGCTAAACGCCAAATCCGTCGCCGAGTACAGGCAGCGCGCGAAGCAGCAGAGCCGCATCGACGAGGGAGCCGCGCTGCACACCACGCAGCTGCAGTCCCTCATCCGCAGGTCAAAGGCCCCCGCCCTCCTTGCTTATCTCGCCACCAGCACTCTCCCTCCCGACTTTGCCTTCTTCCCGCCCGACGCCCCGCAGAACCACCATGCCCCCACCCCGCTGCATCTGGCGTCCAGTCTCAATAGCCCTGCCTGCGTGAACGCCCTGCTGGTCAAAGCAGGTGCAGACCCGGGGACCCGGAGCAAGGAAGGCAAGACAGCATTCGAGATCGCCGGCGATCGCGCCACGCGCGACGCCTTCCGGCTCGCGCGGACAGAAGTGGGCGAGGCGAAGTGGGGCTGGGACGGCGCGGGCGTGCCGGCCGCGCTGTCACGGCAGGAAGCAGAGAAGCGGGCGGAGCGGGAGCGCGCGGACAAGGAGGTCGAGGAGCGCGCGGAGAAGGCCAGGCGCGCGGCGGAGACGGAGCGGTTGCGCGTGCAGGAGCGGGAGACGGAGGCGCTGGGGCGGGAGAAGCGGTTTGGCAAGGGCAAGACGATGATGATGCCTAGTGTGGAGAAGACGGCGCAGGAGAAGCGCGAGGACGAGGCTAGGGGTATGACGCCTGAGATGCGTATCAGGTTGGATAGGGAGAGGAGGGCTAGGGCTGCTGAGGCGAGGCTTGGGGCTCGGTGAGGGGAGGTGGTGCTGCTTGTCGGTACACATGGTCCATCTGGAAGCTTGTAGCTCCGACTGTGGATCGGATCGGTGTACTTGTGGTCAAACAACTTTGTCTCGTCCCGACAACGCTCGGCTGGTGACCTCCTACTAGGTACCTACCTTGGCTACTCCTGATCTGCGGACATGGTGGACGTGGATCCTAGACTTGCAACTGTCATTTCGAAGTCCTGACTTCTCTCTGTACCTTGTCTTTCTTGTCGTGTCGTGATTTGATTGACGTATCCAGCAGTGCCATAATCTGCCATGGCAGGCCTGGCATTCCGTTGTCAATCTCCTCGAACGTCTCGTGCAAGACAAGGACAAGTACCTCGGGATATGGTACTGTAGTCACACGATTCAGCAAATCAGCACATGCAGAAAAGCAATTCACCAAACGGGCACAGAGAGTATTATATCGGTCGAATCCAGAGCCTGGAATCAAGTTCGAAACGCCTTAGCATTGCTATGTGTAAAAAGTAGACATTATTTGATATATTTTCGGTTGCTTTCGTTGTTTTCAGATTATCGCGTGAGTCCTCCTTTCCTCTCCCTCCAGTGCAGAGAGCGTAATCATTCCCAGATCTGTCCATGTACTCCTATCCTGCCGGTCACTTTCCGATATCATCTAGATAATGACGTGGTGCGTGGTGGAAGCAGCAGGCTTAGAGGTGGTGGTGGAGGAAGAGGAGGAGGAAGTGGTAGGGTGCTTAATGCTGGCGCTGATGCTGACGCTGACGCCGACACTGGCTTCCACGGCCGCAGTGGCGCAGACGCTCACGGTGTTGGTGTGGGTGAAGTGCAGCGACGCGGACACGGTTTCGGTCTCGCGCTTCTTGGTCGTGATCGTGGTGACGGTCTCGACGAGCGTGTTCTTGACGTCGTGCGTCGCCGTCTTCTGCGTCGTGATGGTGCGGGTGACGGTCGTTGGGACCGTCTTGTGCTCGATGCTCGGCGTGCACACGGGGACCGTCTCAACGCAGCCGCACATGGTCTTTGCGTATGACGACTGCGCGCTCTTCGATGCCTTGAGCTTTGCAAAGGCCGACTTATAGGACGAGAGCGCGCTGGTCACCTTTGCGCCGACTTTAGCGGTCCCAGTGGGCAGGGAGCCGTCATAGGTCAGCCCAACGGAGGCGCTGACCGCGACGCCGACGGCGCGCTTGGCGGCTTGCTCTGAGGTCGAGCAGTTGTAGGAGACGGTCAGGGGGACGATGACGGTCGTGGGCGAGGCAAAGACAATGTCAGGGAGAGGGGTGCTGAGGCTTGTCAGTCGAGTGCTGGCCTGTGGATGGCAGGAGACTTACACAATCTTTGTGACGGTGGCACGACCCTCGGTTCCAGTAGTGAGCGTCTTGGTAAAGGGGGCAAGAGTCTTGGTCTTGGTCTCATGGACGGTCGAGGTGGTCACGTCGGTGATGGTCTTGCCTTTGCAGACGGAGGTGGTGACTGGAAACTCGACGTCGCAGTACTCGACAAAAGAGGGGATCTCGCTGAGCAGCGAAGAGTCCTTGAAGGCCGACTTGTCGCAGACGGACGTAGGCTGGACGACAGCGGCGCTTGCCAGACCAGCTGCGGCACCAATGGCGAGGGCAGAAAGCTTCATGTTGAAGGTGAAGGGAAGAAGTGTGTATTTGCGGGGAAGGTGGTAAGTTGAAGAAATGAAAGTGTGGAAGATGCAGAAGATGTAGAAGATGGAAGAGACTTGATGTGGAAGCAGTAAAGGAAGTGCAGAGCTGATCTATATAGTCATGGCAGTCATGGCCTTTGAAGTCTAGACGTGCCTGGTTGCCAAGGCGAGAGTGAAGGCAAGCCTCGTCCGTTTCCAACGGTGCCTTTGAGATTGACGGGTCGAAGGCGTTGCGTTGCGCAAGAAGGCGGGAAGAGGGCGTGAAATAGCGAGAAGCTACCTTGCCAACCGCAAACCAAGCGCAAAGGGTTCCCTCGAATAGAGACTCTTCCGGCATGCGTGCGGTTGATCCCATGAGGAGGAAGAGCGCGTGCCTTGAACAGGACATGCAGCGATGCCGAGGACAACGCGTCCACGCTCTCCAGCCATGATTGACGGCGGAGTTTAACAATGGCAAGGAGCACACAACTACGGCGAGGCGTACACGGCGGGCGTGTTCCAGAGCTCTGGGCCAGCTGTTGACGAAGCAATAGTGGCAAGATGAGGTGGTGGGTGGTGGAACGGCGTGCGGATCGGCCTCTTTTCCCACGGCACGGCGCGCTAGCAACGCATTTGCTTATGCTTAGCCCCTAGCGCGACACTTGTTAGAAATTTCTGGGGCCCTGCACTCCAGCTGTCCAGGCAGGGTCGAGCAGGGCGTGTCCTGGTCCTGCAATGCCATTGCTCGCGCCCCTGGAGTCGCCGTTGACGGGCCCTCCGTCTTGCCTTGCTACCGCTCATCTCATCTCTGCGTCGCGGTTGACTGGAACCTTTGGGACTTGATCGATGCTACCGGCCTTGACGCGCTCGGCGTGCCCGACATGCAGACTACGCGCGCTCATTGCCGCCAAACAATTTGCCCGGAGCAGAGGCGGCCTGACTGCGCACTTCCACACCGCTGCCTCAGCTCGAGCTGCAAGTACCCAGCCAAGGAAGGCCATCAAAGGTCGTCCCGCAACGTTGGGTGCTAGCGCCGCACCCATTGCCCTCTCCCACCATCTGGATGCAGCTCTGCCACCGTTGCCCACAAGCGGTGCTTCCTCTTCCGACCACCTCGCAGCGTCCCACCACCTCGCAGCGTCCGACCACCTCGCAACGTCCGACCGCCTCGCGACTTGCGACCACCTCGCGCCCTCGGCCGAGAACGCTGCGCGGGAAGCTTGGCGCGCGTTCGGCCACGCACTACCCCATGCACAGCTGAACGATGAGGAATACAGGATATACGAGAGACTCTACGGCCCGCCCGTCAGTCGCGCGGTAGACCTGGATGCGAGCCCTGGTGATGCAGAGATCCAAGGCGAGCTCGACGAAGAGGCGGACCTTGGCACGGGTCTCTTGCGAGAAGGCCCGGATGGTCGGCTAGAAGAGGTGAACTACCTGCCCGAGGACGCTTTGGAGGATGAGGGTCTCGGCGAGAATGAGGAGACTCTCCAAGGCCTCAAGGCCATAGAAAGGTTGGAGAAGACGAAGAAAGGCCGCTTCTTCACCCTCGCCACCAAGGCTGAGCTCGATGCAACCGTGCTTGCCCCTCGCCTCTCCAAGTCAGACGAGGCCTCCATGGTAGACGTTAACGATGAATGGGAGGCTGTCGAGCAGACGGGCAAGAGCATGTATCTGAATGACGTCCGCTACCTCAAGCTCGAGCGATGGCTTCAAGACAGTGGCGAGCTTGACGAGGCCGATGAGCTGGTCAAGCATCTCTACCTGCGCTATGTTGCCGCTGCTCGGGAGACGGCAGAAGCGCACCAGCTAGAGCTGGATGAGTCTGCAGACATACTCCAGGAGTCGTTCGACGAAGACCTTGCTGGAGCTGCTGACGAGGAGCAGGACGGCCTGCCAAGGGCACATCCCTTGACCTTGGAGAATCGTTTTGCAACTTCACCCACGACCCTCCAACTTCCGAAATCAACCTTTACAGATCCCATCTCAATCCTCCTGTCTGGGATGCCTCAAAAGCACCTGTCAGACTCTGCACATCGCGTGTTCGGCGGGCCCGGCTTGCCATACTCCACATCCAACCCCAGCTCTGCAAAGACCAAGCAGCAAAAGCCCATTCCACTAGATCCTTACCAAGGTAGGATGTCGGACGTGGATGCAGACATCTATATGGCAGCCATCATGCCCGGCGTCTACGCAAGCGTCACCGGCGTCATGGTCGAGACCCGCAAGAGGCTAGGCAGTGCTTGGCTGGAGAACATGATGACTAAAGAAGGTGGCCCGCGTATTCTCGATGCGGGTGGTGCTGGAGCTGGTGTTCTAGCCGTTCGTGAGGTTCTGCGCGCAGAGTGGCAGCGCATGCATGACATGAGTGACGACAAGGACGCCGTGAGGGAGCTCGCTCCTGCCGGTGGCCAGACTGGCGGCGCACCAATACCCGCGCCTTTCGGCAAGGCTTCAGTGCTGACCGCCAGCGATGCCCTCCGTCAGAGAGCTAGCACTTTGCTTGAGAACACCGCGTTCCTGCCCCGACTTCCCGACTACGTCCACGCGGCTGATGAGTCGGCCAAGGACCGAGGCAAGTTCGACATTATCATCGCGCCCCATACTCTGTGGCCGCTCAAGGAAGACTACCTCCGCAAGCAGCACCTAGCCAACCTGTGGAGTCTTCTCAGCACCGACGGGGGCGTGCTTATTCTGCTCGAAAAGGGCGTGCCCCGTGGCTTTGAGATGATTGCAGCAGCCCGCGAAATGCTCCTCGAGACGCGCATCGCATCGCCAGGACGCGAGCACCAGGCGGAGGAACTCACGACCTCTGGCCCCGCGAGCCCAGGCGGGTTCAGGCGCAAGGAGAGAGGCATGATCATCGCACCTTGCACCAACCACTCCGGCTGCCCAATGTACACCAAAGCAGGTGTCAGCAAAGGCCGGAAGGACTACTGCCACTTTGAGCAACGCTTCATCCGTCCGCCGTTCCTGCAGAAGTTGCTGGGCGCCAAGGACCGCAACCACGAAGACGTGCCCTTTTCCTACATCTCCGTCATGCGCGGGCGCGACCTGCGCGACAAGGATGAGGGCGGGCTGGTGCAAGGCGAGCAAGCCGCCGATCGCGCATTCGCCGGCTTTGAGGATCTCCACGCCGAACAGCACCACGTCGATCCGGAGCACGCCAGCACCTTTGACCCCACGGCCCCGGCCCTGCCCGACGTGGACGACGTCTACGGCGATCGCGATGCCGGCCCACACTCGCTCGCCCTGCCGCGGCTCATCCTGCCCCCTCTCAAGCGAACCGGCCACGTCATCATGGACTTGTGCACGCCGGCCGGCGCCATCGAGCGCTGGACCGTGCCGAAAAGTTTTTCGAAGCAGGCGTTCCGCGACGCGCGCAAGAGTGCCTGGGGCGACCTGTGGGCGCTCGGGGCCAAGACGCGCGTCGCGCGGACGGTGCGGCTGGGCGGCGATGCTGCGGCCGAGGACGGCGAGAAGCGAGGCGTGGTGAAGGGTATGAGGAAAGAGGGCGTGAACCAGAGGAAGACCAAGGCGAAGAACGTTGTGGAGGTTGGCTATGATTCCGAAGGCAGAATCAAGGAGGAGGATGTCAAGCTTCGCACTGGGGGTCGCATGAGGCAGGGCAAGGTCAAGGGGATTAGAGACAAGAGGGATAAGCAGGCTACTGGACGGGGCAGGAGGAAGGAGATGATGGGCGAGTGATGCATGCCATGATGTCGTCGGACCGGTGGTGTGGTTGTATTGTAGCGCGGACGTAGTGGCGAATACCCAGCTCTTTCACACGACAACATACAGACGTTGATTTGCCGTGAGAGAAAGACTGGTGTCGTCCAGCGATTGATGCTATCTGTTCTGCTATGCTATGCTGTGCTAATACCCAAAAGGAAGCGCCCAATACAGATTCAGCCACATGCAGCCGCTAATCCAGGCCCAGCAGACTCGCGATATCGAGCGATGCAGTTCTGCACACGACCGCCAGCATCACGCAGTACCAGCAGCAGCAGCAGCATCAATTAGGACCGCGATCGACTCACGCTACAGTCGGTGTAGTAGGCACCGCTCCCGCGGTCGTCTGCACGACTGTCGTCGTGCCACCACGCACCGTCGACGTGATGTGCAGCGCAATCGTGCTCGTCGAGCGTCCAGAAGATCTATATCCCAGTATTAGCCACGACCACGAAAGACGAGGACAGTATTGCATCCTCACCCAGCCGACAACGACAGCGACGACGACGATGCATCCTCGACCGTCAGCGTCTCGTAGATCGTGGACGCGGCCTCGACGCTGCTCGCCGCACTCTTCGTGCTCACGGCCGTGCTCTCCGTCTCGACCTCGTACTCGAGCGCAAACGTCGTCGACATGCTGAAAGTCGTCAGGCGCTCCGTGACATTCGCGACAAACGTCTCGACGAGCAGCTGCGACGGCCCGCTGATGGTCGTGGTGAAGTTGATGCTCGTCACACGCGCCGTCGTGATGATTAGCAGCGTCGTGGACCACACTTGCCACTCGACGACGCAGAGCTCCGTGCCGTTGGCGGCGGCGCTGCAGATCTTCTTATACACGTTACTGGGCGGGCCGGCGGTCGTGAGCTCTTGCCAGTCGGCGAGGTAGTAGGTTGTCAGCGTCGAGATGGCTGGGGCGGGTGTGATGGGTCCGGTTGCGGGGCCTGCTGTTGAGGGCATTGCCGTTGCGTTCGTGGTGCTTGTTGCTGTGGGCGTGACGAGCGTGTAGCCGTACTCGGTGGAGAATGTTATGTCCTGAGCGCAGTTTGTCACCGTGTACTGCGTGGCAATGCCGTTCAAGACGGTGGCGCAGACCGCGGCCTCGGTCGAACTGAAAATGGTCGTGCAAGAGCCGGTGTCCGTGGGGACGGAGATGGAGTAGTTGAGGTAGGGCGCGGCCGACGTCGATACTGAGGGCGTTGGAGTGACGGCAACTTCTGCAATGGGCGGCAGCTCGCACAAGGTGAAGAGAGGAACATAATAGGTGACGAGCTGGCTCTGCTGAGTGATGGCGACTGGCGTAGCTCCTGGAGATGGCGTGACAAAGGTCAAGACCTGACCGCTCTCTGTCGTGGTAGCAAGAGCAGCAGCAGGACTGCCGAGCACCGGCGAACCATCTTGTCTCTTGAGCAGGTTCTCAGCCTTGTGTTTGAAGCCAGGCATAAGCCGAGCCAAGGCGCCTGGGAAGAGCAAGGCCGCCAGGACCAACGGGCCTGAAGTCGCGAATGAATGTGAGAGCAACATGGTCGCCCGTCTAGCAATAGTGACAGAAAGACGAACCAGCCGCGTGTACAAGAATGCCTTTCGGGAACCAGGAGGCTTTTCTCCATCGAGGTGGTCGTCGTGTCCGCATCGCTGTTACATTCCTTCTCCTGTCAATACACAACAAAGCCGCAATGTGCGGAATGCCGCCACGCCCATCCCTGTGATGACTCTGCTACAAGGTCACCTGGGGTGATTGACCGGCGTCAGATGGCTTGCAGTGTTCTGGCCTTGGGCTTGGAAGGTGCACAGTAGTCTTGCCACGTGCTTCCTTGCGATGCTGGACAATGCTGGACAGTATAGGCTTGCTTGAAGCGATGGCCGGACAGCATGACATGAAACGACGAGGGATGATCTCGACAGCAATGATAAGAGAATGCCCCTCGCCTACCATCATGAAGGATACGAAAGGACTCACCATGCTAAGGTCCAGAGCTCCAGAGCCCCATTAAGAGGGCCTAAAACGCTCGCAGCATCGGATGTCTACCCACCGACAAGCTGGAACGATGGTGTCACCTATCGCTAACAAGAAGATCCTTCGACTTGCAAGAAATGCGAAGAGGAGATGAATGTGTCCAGCCTCAGCGACATCCACATGAGCGACACGGGCGGCTGACCATTGGGGAATTCTGGCTGCTGTATCTTTTGCCCTTTTTTTTTGGTCCAACTTTTTGGGATTCCACCTCTCGTACAAGATACGTGCGCCTACTTGTCTGTGGTAATGTCCGTCCATGCTTTACGCCGGTCACGTAGCATGGCAGGACGTCTTCACAGGAAGCCAGCCCTTCTATCGAGCGTCGGGCGCAAGATAAACACAAGTTTGCGCATGCAGCTTCCAGGCATTGCGTGATAGTCTGACCTCACTCGCACCATATGTCGCAATACCAAAAGATGTATGCCTACGAGACGAGTCTTTCCTCTCCTTGTCTTTTCTGTAGCTGTTCAATTTGCATCGTTTCACATTACCAGTCAATGCCGAATTCCTTCTCTATCCGCCAGGAGTCTTCCTTGTCTTCATTTGTTTCCTCCTGGCAGCGCCATGATTGACGTTGGGTCGACATCTGCAGTTTACGAGTGTTCTTGCGTAGGCCATCCAGGGCAGTGGCTCAACTCTCCCAGAAGATCTCTTCTGCATCACACAGTTGTCTCGTCCTCGTTCCAGTCGCTGGCGTTCGGCGCGGCAGCATCATTGCAATTGCCATCTACACACAGCAGCCAATGCATCCACTGGCAGAGTGATTGCCCAACGCCTTCGTTGAAACAGGCTCTGCTAGTCGTCTCGCCCTACATAGCCCCGTCGCAGCTGCTCGACCTCAATTGCATCAGCACGCCATGCCAGCTCCTGGCTAAGGCGCTTACTGTCCTGAAGCCCGTTCGAGATGACTACCCTACGGCACCATACGTACAAGCGTTCAATTGGGTCTACGTCGTGGACATACTCAAGAAGCTCGCAGGCCTGGACGACTACCAATGGACAGAGCAATTGTTCTACGTTGTGGTTTTCCGGTCCAAGCTCCGAGCAGGCGTAGACCGTAGAGAGCTTGGTGCTCTTGATGTCATGGCGCACAAGGAGGCTTCATCCAGTGGAGGACTACTCAAGTACTGGTTCGGTGTCCCTGATGCAGATGATAGGAATTTGGCGACTTGTACGTTTCCCTGCCGCGGTAACAAACTGGCCGTTGAAGCTGATTACGAGATAGGCGTGTGGCGCGATAAAGCAGATGCCGCTCCAGGGAGCAGCGGCCAGGGTCACCGGAAGGCAGTGCACGCAACACTGGGCAGAGCTTTGTATGCGGAGTGGAGAATCGAACGATATAGTCTTGTAGTCGGAAAGGGAGTGGAAAGTTGGGACCTGCTTGATTACTCGGAATGAATTTGGACAGAAGCATTGAGACTGAATGGCGTGATCCTGCAGTACCGCCCCAAGGCTTTGCTGTTTGCCTACAGTGGTAGCAGTTCTGGAGAGATGACTTCCTACAGTTTTGCATACATGAAGAGATAGACCATCACAACCACGCATGTAAGACAACCAACGCATGCAAGCCTTTAGATGCCCAACACGATAAGAGTATTGCAGCTACCCATCTACCAATGCTCGGCCGACCGTCTCGCGCGTGAATTTATTCATACAGCAAGCCAACCAACCTCCGCCTTAGCTTCCGCGGTGGCGGGAAGACCTTGTGCCCACACGGAAACTCGACCGGCTTCGTGGGTTCATCGTGATGAGCTGCCGTACCAGTGCTCAGATCTTCTTTCCCCCGTGTCTTGGCGTCCGTTAAGGAAGATGTCGCGTCGCCGTTCGTGAGCTTGTTGCCATTCGTTGCTGCGCCAGTACTCACGCCCTTACTGCCGGCGGCCGATGGCTGCGGCGCGGCAGCCTCTGGAAGCGCAGACTTGGTCTTCGGTGCCTGTAGCTTCGAGGCCTTCAGTTGGTCCTCGAGCTTCTTCACTTTGAGCTGCAGCTTCAAGTTCTCGTTCTCTACTTTCAGGAGCTCTGATTCCGTAGGACCGCCATTGGCAGGCGCAGAAGCGAGTTGCTCTTCCCGTTTCTTGAGCTCAGCCTCCTTGGCCTCAATGCTCTGGCTCTGTGTGTCGAGAGCAGCTTGTCTTGCCTTGAGATTCTTCTCTTTCGCTTTACCCTGCTCCTTTTTCTTGTCCACGGTAGCTTCTTTGGAAGCCAGGTCTCGCTCAGCAGCGCGAAGTTCGTCCAGCTTCCCCTGGAGGTCAGCCTGCTTGTCCTTTTCATCTTGGCTGCTCTGTGGCTTGGCTTTTCCATTTTGTTTTGCGGATTCTGCACGATCTGCCTCCAGCTGATCCCTCAATTTGTCCAGCTCGGCTGTGCGAGCCGATGCAGCCTGCTCTTTCTCCGTCAACGCTGCCTCGCGCTGCTGCAAGTCTTCCAATTGGGCCTCGACCTCTTTCGCTTGAGTGTTATCGCTGATCGATGCCGTCCCTTTGGGATTGAAGCCACCAGCGGCATCCATAAAGTACCACGCGAGGCAGTACTCTTCTGGCGGCTACACTTGCAGTAAGCAGATGATCAAGCAAGGCTACGCCAGCAGATACTTACCGACCACACCCACATGTGCACCTTCATTCCGGGATGCTTTTTATGGACAAATAGACCCTGGAAGTGGTTCAAATACACGTTTGGGAACTCCACTGGACTGAGCCGGCAAGCATGAGGCGGTGTGACCTTGTCACTGGAAATCTTCCACCACTGCTTCGCTCCAGTACCGACGGTCGCCCAAGCGCCACCGCCGTTGGCGTGCAGATACTCGCCATTGCCACAGCATCGCAACGCAACCGTGTCAGGCTCGTCGCCGTACTCGACCGTCCATTTCTGTGCTTGGTCTTGGTCGCCTTTGTTCTGCGCAACTACGCCGGAGACCACGCCATTGGGAGAGTGTGCGAGCACAAGGCCGTGGGAGACGCTCGTCAGGTAAAATGCGTTTTCTTCGCTCATGGCTGATTTTGATGTTGCGGGTAGGAGAGGATGGCGATGAAACTCGAAGAAACGAGAGTGCTGTACTTATTGCCATTCTTCCTCGTGCCTATTGTTCGCGCAGGTGATGATGGAATCACATTAACCCCGCCGGAACGTCATGGATTGACGCTGTTGGTGCAGGGAAGCGGGTCTGGGCTGGGAGTGTGCTGCACTCTCGTCCCGACGAGGTAAACGTACAAGAAAACGCAAGATGCGATCGGCCATCACGTCACCTCGCCAACAACTGCAAATGCCAAACATCACCCCGTTCGTGAGCCCACATGTTGTAATGATAGCAATCTGGGACGCAATCAGAGATTGGCGGAGACATCTGGATGTCAATGTCGCTAGGACATCTGATAATGGTATTCTGTCGGTACCGTCGAAAATGCTGTATGAGCAACCTGGTTATCGGGAGGCGGGTGCGGGGCCGTCTAGTGTGCCACATCATCGGGGAAAGTCAAAGGACGGGTTTGGGCACGTTTGACCTTACCTTGGCAACGCCGAGTCACTCACAGTTGAAGCTTGTCCCGAAACAGTCAATGCAAGGTGTTGGCACGAACACCCGGTCGCCTACCTATCCATTTTACCCCGACGTCTGACGTCCAACTTCAACACAGCAGTCTGACACACGGCACAAGCGATATCTACTCAGGCACGAGCGCCGCGAACGAGCGCCAGAAGTCGCACCTGTACCCACGCCCCGCCTCCCAGGTATAGGCATTGACCAGAGTGAAATCGTTCCTGAGACCAGGCCCTTCATAGACGTCGGTCGAGTTCACGGCCACGGCAGTGTCCTCAGTGACGGTGAGCGTGGTCAGTGTTCCGCCAGTCTGATTCAGGTTGATCTGGTAAAGAGCGTAGTTTGAAAAGGGTGGCCAGTCGGAACTAGGGTTGGTCGCTGTGATGTTCGACGAGTTGCCATTTGCGATGGCTGATGAGATGGATGGGTTGGCTGTTGTGATGAAATTGCCCCATATGGCTAGCGTGTCTTTAGCCGAGTCATTGACGAGAAAGGCAAGTAAAACGTACTCATGAATGCCCGCACAAGATCAGGCCTTGGAATGGCTCGGCTGGTCCAAAGTAACCCGTGATATCTGTACCGTGGGTCGCGGGAAGCACGCTACATGCGACCCTTGTCCGTATATCCTTCTGCCATCCAGTAGCTTGGACAGACGAAGGTCGTCTCTGCGTAGATGTTCTGCTACTCGTCAGTACTTCCCTCCTTACTCTTCTAGCAAAAGGCTTATACTTACATCAGCACGTTGCTGCTGTCCAACATCAATAGAACTCTCGTTGAGTGCACTCGGCCCTGTGTAACCCAGAGTTCCGAATTCGGTCTCGCTAGACGAGTCGGATGCGTTGGTGCTTGGATAGTACAAGAGGACTTTGGTCAGATCATCGTTCGTGGACATCGGCAAATTGAGTTGCAGCCATGCGAGAAGGTCTGATTCGGTGATGATGTCCTGAGGGGTGAATAGCGGGCCCTCGTCTGGAGCAGGATATCAGTCTCCATGGCCAAAGTATGTGACTAGTCCCAACTCACTTGCGTTGTTGCCGACCAAAAGATTGCGCCCTTACCTGCTTGTTCAAGAGCTGCTGGCTTGGAGTCTGCTGAATGAAGACGCCGTCCGTCACAGGAAGGAAACCCCAGGTACCATAAGTGCCGGATGTCGAGGTGTTGGCGCTAGCATCCTGCAGTGTGGATGAGTTCTGTGCAACGAGACATTGAAAGATCGTGCTCTGCAAACCGCCGTACGCGGTGGAAGGTGCGCAACCCGCTAGAGTTGCAAATGCATAGTATGACTGCGAAGGCACCCAATCTTTGTAGCCGTACTGCATGGGAAGATACGGCGAGGCCGCAATACTGTTTGTGAAGAGCGAATCGCCGAGGGTGCCGCCATATGCCATGTCCTGGAGCATGACACTGCCTCCGCCGGCGCTCTCTCCAGAGATGGTCACGTGGGAGGAGTTGCCACCGAACAGGCCGATGTAGGATTGTACCCATTGTAGAGCAAAGTGCTGGTCAAGGATACCTGCATTCACGACGCCGTTCCTGAAGACCTCGTCGGAGGAGAGGAAGCCGAATGCACCAAGCCGGTACTGAATTGCCACACCGACGAAGGCATCCCCATTTGTGTTGATCAGGTCCGTCAATTTCCTGCTCCGTATCCGCCACCATGAATCCTGGTAGAAGAACACAATGTCAATGGGTGTTTCGCGGGGCAATATGTCCCGGATATACGTACCATACAAGCACTGGCAGGTTGGTTGCATTGAAGGGGCTGTAAACATTGAGAAACAGACAATCCTCGCTGCTCAGTGCAGGGAGGGTCAGCTGGTTGGCAGGAGTAGAGTCCTCGGCTGAGACCATGTCAGGCTACTCGATGCATTGTCTGGGCATCTAGCTGTACCAACCCTGAGAACACTGCGAGGCAAATGCATTGGCCTGGAAGACCTGGCTGCGATTCGCAGTAGGGACTTGAGGCTCCTGCCATCGGAGAGAACCGACGGGGGGTGCGGCGAAACGAATGCTGCGAGCATTCAGCGTAGCCATTCAGTAGTGCCCGGAGCTGGAGTTGCCCTCACTGCAGGACGCTGGAAACGATTTCCTACCCTTTCCACGTGTTAAGGCCAGTGCTGGCATTGGAAACACCTTGATAAACCTCGTAACCGAGGTCAACCTGCAAGCTCTCATTCCCTGTGGATTGCCTCTTGGTCTTGGAATGTGCGAACGGCTGGGCACGCGGTAGAGAAGCACTCGAAGCAGTACAAACGCAAGCCAGTAGACCGGCAAATAAAGCAGTAAGTCGTAGCATCTTGGCGAATGACGTCAAATAGAGATGCAGTCAAAAACACCAACAGGGGAGAGCGGCCTTATCTAGACTTGGTATATACAGCTTGATGCCGCTGCACGTCACGTGCTGGGTACTTCGTAGTGGCTAACTGAACCCTCTCACGCGCCGCATATGCGGTCTACCATGGGGACGGCAGTGGTCTGGTAAAGAGATGACGCAGCGGGTAGAAGAAAGTCGGCAACTCCATCGCCGAGGTTGGAGGTGCTCTCATCCGCACCCGTGAAGTCTAGCGCTAGGCCAGCCATTTCGTATACTTACCAGGCTAGAACTAGTCCAACATGCCACTCGGCGTGCAGATTGCTTACAAATGTGGGCAAATGTGGGCAAATGTGGGCAAATGTGGGCAAATGTGGGCAATAGCCGCGGATCGAAGGATCAGGCTCTTCGCAAACTGAGAAATGCGTCCAGCATATCCGCGTCTGGCGGCTCCTTCATCCGAGTGCTACTGTTGTCGTCGTCTTGGTTGCAGAGTCTTCACCTCCAACCACAGACAATCACCTGCAGTCGTTCAGGACCTCATGCGAGCTGAGCTCTCTGGCATGCGTGCCATGTATGCCATCGAGTGCTCGTCATTCAGAAGAGGTTCTCCGCTCTCCACAGACGTGCCGGTGCCGGTGCCTGTGCCTGCGCCGGCACTTGCTAGCTGGACCACCCTTCCAGAGGGAACATGTCATGAGGTTATAGACATCAAGTACTGTAGATCTCCACGACGGGGACTTCCGCACCCCGCACGACATCTCGGCCGATTACGGGCGTGAATGGATTAGTAAGGTAAGGTACCTTAAGGGACCTACCAAGGTAACTCGCTCGGCCCTTGCCAGCTGCCGGGCCGACCATTGGAGCGCACGGCGAAGACGAGTGCAGCCAGTGCAGCTTCCAGCATATCATACCTTGAGCGCCTCACTTGTTCTCCACGTCAAGGCATGCACTGAGGACTGGAACGGTACATGGCATGCGGTATGGCGATCCTGCTCGAGATGGGCTGCTCACATGGCCTGCCCGGCGCGGTCGTACCCTCGCCCTAGTCGGCCTGGCTGTCGTTGCGCTGATCTACTACGCCTCGCGACATGGCCAGCACTCTCCGCTGGACGCCATAGATTGGTCCAGCTACGCGTACAGCCAGTATGCCACCGACAGCGCGACCTTGTGCAACGCTGTCATGGTCTTCGAGTCGCTGCACCGGCTGGGAAGCAGGGCCGAGAGGGTGCTGCTCTACCCCGAGGAGTGGGACACGACCGTGGAGAGCCCGACGGATCGGGACAGCCAGCTGCTGAACCTGGCCACGATGCGTTACGACGTCAAGCTACGCCCCATCAAGCTGCTGGCCATCAGCGGCGTGAACGGCCAAGCCGTGCCGGGCACTTTTGGTGTGTAGACTTGGATCTCGGCGATGAGGGTGCACGATGGCTGATGGGCATGTATCGCGACAGATAAACCGCAGCAGACATGGGACACGTCCATTACCAAGCTGCTGGCCTTCACCTTGACGGCGTACAAGCGCGTGCTGCACGTAGACAGCGACATCACGCTGCTGCAGCACCTCGACGAGCTGTTCCTGTTGCCCAGCACGCCCATCGCCATGCCGCGCGCGTACTGGGACAAGGTGGCAGCAAGCAATCTGCCGCCTCTCACAAGCCTGCTCATCCTCCTCGAACCGAACACCCGCGAGCTGGCGCACCTACTTGCAACGCTCAAGTCGTGGATCGACGAGGCAACATCAGGCCCGCCGCGCGCCAAATACGACATGGACCTGCTGAATGCGCGATTCGCCACCAGTGCGCTCGTCCTCCCGCACCGTCGCTATGCCATGCTGTCCGCCGAGTTCCGCAGCCACAACCACACCGCCTACCTCGGCGCACCAGCCGACCTGCAAGCCTGGGATGCCGATGCTGCGCTGGCGGAGGCGAAGGTCATCCACTTCAGCGACTGGCCGCTGCCCAAGCCGTGGATCATGTGGCCCAATGAGGGGTTGAGGGAGATGCAGCCAGACTGCGATGGAACCAAGGAGGGCACTTGCAGGGAGCGCGTCATTTGGAAAGGACTATACGACGACTTCAGGAGGAGACGCAAGGACATTTGCAGGGTGCTGAGCGTGCCGGCCCCGGACTGGCGCCCTCTATACCCGTAAACTATGATCGTGATCTCAGTGTTAAAATCACTTTTCATGTTGCTCAAGGTGCGCAATGACGTGCTGGTCCCCTCTATCCTTGAGCTCGCGTTCCAGGAGATCCATCAACCGATGTAACACCCATTTCGGCTCGTCGTGCGAGCTCATCAGTGGGCTCTCCTGCCCCAGCCAGCTCCACGGCTTCCATCGTCGTTTTGGGGCCACCTCCACCCCCGGCAGTTCGCTGAGAGCAGGAAGGACGCGGCCTGGTATGCGATGGCCCTCGGCATCTGCCTCGTCCTGGTCCAGTAGCGCCAACAGCCACGTCCACTCGGCGAAGCTGTACTTCCGTGGCGGCGAGGCGTCGAGATGCGAGACGACGTTCTTGATCTCCTTCATGACCATGTACGGCCGATAAGCGTAGCCCGCCGCATCAGCTGCCCGTCGATCGCGCAGCTCCTGCGCCTCGGAAGAGTCGAGGCTCGGCAGGTGTCGCGTTATGACGTTGAGTGCTTCTGCGTGCGCAAGGCCTTCGAAGCTGTCGCCTTCGTGTCCTCCATGCACCGTGAACGTGTGCTTACGCTTCTGCTTCGCATCTCTCGCCCTGACCTTGCGCAGTCTGTCGACCAGGTTTGCAAGCTCCGAGGTGTGTTTGTTGAGCCACTTGGTCATTGCCTGGGCAGCGTCGCTCACCGAGTCGCCAACGGCTCCAAGCAGGACGGTGAGCACAGGCAATGCGATCAGCGACCAGAAGACAAATGCCGGCTTGCCCGAATTTGTCTGAGGGTAGAAGTCTCCATACCCAATGGTGGCTAGCGCAACGTAGGCAAAGTATAGAGACTGGAAGTAACTCCAGTCCTGCCCGCCGAGCGCCTTCTCGGCCTGCCAGAAGACGACGGCACCAACCAGCCACAGCAGAAGGAAGGCGCTGGCAGAGATGGCAAGCGTCATTATTCGATTGTCGAAAGCCGCCTGGGACATGACGTCGCGCATAATCTGGAACTCCTGCTCTCTGCGCTCAATCTCGGTCGCCCCATCGATATGGCGTGTATTGCGACCTCCCAGCTTGAGTAAGCCATTCTTGGGATCGCCCTTTGACAACGTCTTGTAGCGCACCTTCTCCATCATGCGTGTCGAGATCTTGCGACCTGCGGTTTCAAGTACCAGCGTGCGGATGGCGCCAATGATGAGACCGACGAAGAGAATCCCCCCAATGGCCATGGGGAAAAGAAGACCTCTTCCGACGTGCGTCTCTGGCGAGAAGTCACCGAAACCGATGGTAAACAGCGTCACGTTGACATAGTAGACGGCATCGAGGTAGTCCCAGTCCTCGATCCGAGCGTAGACAGCACCTGCCGCGAGCAAGTAGCCCAAGAACATGACGGTCTGCAACATCAAGGAGCTCTGGTTCGTGGTGAGCTTGAATTCAGCGCTGAGGTTATAGCGCCAGACTCCGCAGAGGTTGCAGGTGAGCATGATGGAGAGGAGGACATAAAGAGCGCCGGCGAAACAACAGTAGTAGTATGCTTGGGACCAAGTTGCAGCGTCGTCTGCCGGCAGCGGGACATGCGTGGGCGCAATGGCAACAAGCACCACATCGATGAATCCACTAATGTACCAACCAACGATCGTGACTGGGGCAGAAATGGAGTAGCGCATACGTCCCGTCATGTTGCCTAGCAGGAACAGGTTGGCGACGAGTCCTATGGCCAGGGAGACGGCGTTGACACTGACCAGCCACGTGGGATCTGGAATGTGCGGTCCCTCTGACTCGGAGGATGACGACGAGACAGTGGTCCTCCAGTGGATAATGACGGCCAAGAAGTTGAACGTGGAAGCCATTGGTCCAAAGGTGCCAGCTATAAGAGGGAAGAGGGTCGATACAACCCACCAGCGGCTAGACGGGCGTCAGTAAAGACATCGTTGGGTAAGCTGCGCTCCGCATACATGGGGGCATTGAAGTCCTCCACAGCATCTTCCTCGCTCTCATGTCTAAAGTCCGCTGCTCTCTCGCTTATTGGAACGGCACCAGGACCGCCATCTCCGCCCTCGGGATTGTCCTCTTCGTGCTCGGGAGGGTCGACGAGCTTGTCGTCCTTGCCACTCGACGCACCAAACGGATTGTCAAGCCACTTTTTGGCGCGCATTGGAAGTGGTGTATTAGCTTGGCTGGTCGCTCGCTGGCGCGAGGTAGATGCGTGATCACATGGCTGGCAGATCCGAAGATACAGTACCCACTCCCGCTGTGAGGAGAACGTTGGACGTAAGCTTTTCGCTCATGCAAACAATGACGACGAACGCCAGTGGTGCCAATCGTAGCGGGGTCCCTGCGTGTCGGATCCAGAGGATACAGGAGTTCTACCAATTTTGAAAAATACTCTGTTGCCGAATGTGCCGCGATGATGCCATCCTCACACTCGCCTTGCTCCGAGTGCATCCGTCAAGGCGTGTGTTGAAGGCCCGAACGACAAAACACACTAGGTACCTCAATTGTCGCGGCCCTTGAATCCACCTCTCAGATAAGCTACTGTAATACGATATATGAGCGCCTACTGCCAGTTCATTGCACAACGGTCCTTCTGAGCCTAGAAGGCTTTCTAGGGGCTGTTGTTTTGCACAACTAATTTCGTCGGCAACACTAGCGAGCGCAACAGCCAGAACGACGACATGCTTGCTTAACCGACTACGGCTTCTTCTGCTGCTCCATGGCCTGGTAATATACGGGGAGCATCCATCCCCCGGTTCCGACCCTCATTCTTCTCACAGACAAGAGCCAAATTACTCTTAGGCCCCAAAATTACGGCTAAGAGCACACCGCCGCAGATGACTTTTCTATTCAAATCTAGTCTGAGCACGTGACAGACGTGGCGATTTAGCAGTTCCTCCTCCACCAGTGCGGGTTCCTTTTCCGTGCATTCCTGATGTGCTTCCAAGAAACCCTGTTAGAGCTTGTATACGTGACACGGGAGCGTGTGACATTCTGTCCAGTACGGATCGAAGCCTAGAAGAGCCAGATTCTCATTGATGGGCAGCTGCGCGAGTGCTGCGAAGGAATGAGCCGGGCCTGGACCGATCCACTCTGCTTTGTCCATGAACGGCTGGTCGGACCGGCTGATGGCCTCTATCCGCAAAATTTGCTCCACGGGACGGCGGGCCCATGAGAGCGCAAAAATCATCATCGTGCTGTCCCAGTCCTTGCGGGAGAGGCTTCCCACCGCCGTTACGTCGGAGACGAGCCCTTTGACGTCGTGTGTTGCATTCTTGACTATCGTATAGCATTCTTGTCTGCCGAAATAGCTGCTCCAGTCGTCGGGCGTATTGTACATCCGTGAGTGACTGTCGCCGGCGTGCGCATCAAAAGGCTCTTCTGGGATGACATGACCGGACAGGACAACGGAGTCATCGCCATCAAGGCCCTAGGGGCGACCGAGGCGGAAGTCAAAGTCCTGCAAGTGCTCAGCAAGTGCCTAGATTTGGCGGTCGGGCTGCGAGCGGTGCGCACCAGATCTGAATCCGGGCGATTCACACAATTGAGGAAACATCCTGAACAGTGCAGTCGGAACTGGGCGTAAGTGTAATCGCCATCTTGCCCCGTAGTTAGCAACGTATAGCCAGCATTCGAGTCGGCAAACTGACTAGGGCGGAGATGAATGATCTCTGGAGTCGCTTGCGAGAGGCTCTGCGTGCCGACGACTGATGCTGCTTGGAGCATGAGCGTTCAGACGACGAGGCCGAACATCCCCGCGCGTACGCGAGATCGCCAGGGAGCGTAACCGGTCTGCTTGAGTGTAATGGCTTTCCCGACGCTTGTGATGATGAGTTGGACAATATTTATATTATGGGATCTATTTTTAGCATCGGAGGTTTAGTTGATCTGTCTACTTAATAAATAAGACACACACCTAGTGAGTACCAAGCACCTTTTGCTGACCAGGGTACCCTTGTTCGCCCTTGGCCGCGCCCCGCACTCTTTCTCCACGTCTCCAGATATCTCGCGCATACGCGAAGGCTGGCAAGATGGCACGCAATCATGCTTGCTCGAATCCTGAAGCCAAGACTGAGGGAGATCCAAGAGGCCATCACGGTGAATACTGAATTCCGCGCTTCGGCAAAGACCAGCAATATCGTCTTCGCTCTGAAAAGCCACCTCGATGAAGAACAGCTCATCATATGTGTACAGAGTGGTGCCATCTCCTTCCCATCCACTGCAGCTACCATTACCTTCACGCTGTCCGCACGTGATAGCGACTGGACATCGTTCTTCACGGCTACACCTCAGGCCCCTTTTCAGTCATACTGGGGGATTCTTAGGACATATGGGACCGAACCCGGTGTAGCAGTCTTAGGGGTCAGGGCAGCATTCGCCAAAAGCGCTCGTATATGGCGGCTCTTCCTCGAAGTGGCACGCAAGATCATTACCGGCACCTTGACGAGCCCATCTTCTCAACCATCCACTGCTGGATTGAACGAGGAAGAAGAAGATCCCATCATTGGACGCTATCTCTGGACGCACACAGCACTGTGGGGCACTCACAGGATCTTCTATGAGACGTCTGGAACTGGACCCCAGTCCATCATCTTCTTGCATACCGCAGGATCCGACTCCCGCCAGTTTCATACTCTTCTCCGCCACCCAACCATGCGTAAGCTCTGCACGATGACGGCCTTTGATCTACCCGGACATGGACGATCCGATCTAGGATCACTCCAAGTCCCCGAGGCTCTGACCTGCGATGAGGACAGCTACATCAGTGTCATCGGCCAGGTCATCCACAAGCTAAGACTCCAGCGCCTTATCGTCTGCGGTGCGAGCATGGCTGGCCAAATCTGCCTTGCCGTTGCACTACGAGCGACGGAGCTGAATATTAGCGGCGTGATCCCGTGCGAAGCCTGCGAGCACATCCCAGATTACCCATCCATATATGAGCATGGCGCCAACGAGTCTGTCCTTGGCCCCGAGACCGTCTGCGGCATGATGGCGCCCAGTTCGCCGGAGGACTGCAAAAGGCTTGTATGGTGGAGTTATTCCTCACAAGGCGCGGGTGTCTTCAAAGGAGATCTGACTTTCTACTTCCGCGGCTGGGACGGGAGGGGAAGGATAGAAGTGATTGATACGCTGAGATGTCCGGTTTACATGTTGACTGGGGAATACGACTACAGTTGTACTCCAGAGATGAGCAGGCAAACTGCGGCGAAGATTCCCGGGGCGACATTTGAAGTCATGAAGGGGCTGGGTCATTTTCCGGCAACGGAGGACCCTTTGCGGTTTCTGGAGTACCTGATACGCGGTGTTGAGTACATACAGGAAAGAGCGGCGAGGTGAGCGACATATTCCGAAGCTTCGCTTTCCAAAGCTTCGCCTTTCCATATATGTACTTGGCAATGTTCGCCTTGTGCATTCGCGATCCGCTCATGTGCGAGTCGCGGTCTCAGGCGCAGACGCGGCGTTTCGGCCTCTGCGTTCGCCGTTGTCCACGGCAGCGGTGTTTACGACCCCGCGCATACACAGTACGTACCATGTCGCTAAAAATGAGTATATAGACAGTTCATTCCCCACCCCCCGAGCGCAGAGCAACTCAGCGACCGGAATGAAGGAACAAGAAATAATCGAGAAGCGCTCCGGATTGCCCCCAATGGCACCAGGCAAAGAGCCAACCAAGTCCGATGAGCCATTTGCCAACGTTATTCTGATCAAACACAAAGCTCCGACGGGCGAAGTCATCCGAACCGGACCTATCCGCATAGATGTCCTGGAAGATGGCCGAAACACGGACCAACGCATCGGCGCTGTTCTGATCACCATCCCGCCGAAAACCAAAGGTCCCATGCAGCATTGGCACCAGGTAAGCACGCACAAGGACGCTGTTCGAACTAACTTGAAACCCAGAGCTGAGCCGCATCATGTAGATGCACGACGAGACCTTCTTGATCATTAAGGGGACAGTGACATTCACGTCGCGCAACGAGAGCTTCCCTGCCGACACTGGTGACTACGTTGTCGTGCCGCCGCACTCGCCGCACACGTTCGCCAACGATTCGGACGAAGAGGTAGTGATGTACAACACCTTCATGCCTGCGTACTACGTCAATTACTTCAGGCTCATGGCGCAGATGGCCAAGGCTGCAGGCACGGGACTCACGCCGGCGATTGCGAAGGAGGCCATGTCGCGATACGCGACGCTGCAGACATCTGGCCCCTGGTCTTGAACAGACTGCTCACGAGTGTTCTTGGCAGATATTCATGATTCCATCAATAGTGATACAATGATATACAAGACTTATTGACAGGTGTTGCGTCCCATAGTCTTCCCACATCGAATTGAAGCCAACCTACAGCCTCTAGGAGCTGTCTGCGGAGTTCCCGGGGTTGTTGAGAGGTATATATCCAATGAGCTGGGCAAGAAAGTCTCCGATTGGTCCAGAAAGTGGTGCTTGTCTCTTCATCTTTTTAGAGACGGCAGAGTCGTCCACGGTCAAGGCGCCGATGAGGATCTCAATGACATCGGTTGGGCCGTAGGAAATGAGGAGCTCGACATCCTCCTCGAGCTCCTCGACGAGCTCGGGTGGAATCAAGGCGTAGCTATGTCCTTGTCAGCCATATTCATTCTTAGGATGAACGCAGATACAACGTACGGCACAAGGTACTCGGAGGTTGTCTGACGACGGGACACCGTGGACTCGGAGAATTGACCGAACAGGACTTCGGCGGTGTCCAAGGCTTCCACTCCCGTGTTTGCCGGGTTGGCTTTGATGTACATCGACTGACCAGCAAGCAATGCTTCCACGGCCGAGGGAACAATTGAAGCACTGTACACCATCAATGCTGGGTCAATTTGTGATATGAACGTTGCTCACGGAGCCGTAGCGGTGGTGATAGACGGCGAAGACGTCGTGGCCGTGGCAGCAAGTGGGGCAGCGCTGACCCAGCCAACAGCTGGCAGCAGCAGGGCAAGTGTGGAGAATCTCATGATTCTTGGTAATGTATTGTGTAGCGATGCTTGCGTAGCTCACAGTGACAGTGTCTCAGATAATAGAAAGGTTGGTGGTTGTGAATACACGTGGACCAAGACTGAGCTTTATCGAGGAGTGGAAGTGCTCGGACAGGTGACAGTCCACGGCCTCGCTGATCTCATGCTCCATTCTCCGATGTTGTCACCGGAGAGACTGCGACATCCAAGTCGAGAGCCTGGCATCCTGAGCTTTCATGATCATCATCGCTACGAAGAGGAACGTCCGAGACAGTGGCGCCAGGTGGAGGCGTTGAGGAGATCACCGTGGACGTGCTTGATAGGATCATCGTGATCGTCTGAAGGCGAAGCGCAACTGTACTGGTAGATCTGTCGAGATTTGAAATTGCTCGCGGGTCCACGGGCTGCATCTTGGATCGCTTTGCATAGGACGCAGCACGGGCAAGATCGTTCGCTACGAAGCCTTGAACCCAAACCTGCGAGCTGCATGATGATCATGACCGCCAGAGCGCCAAGCCAGCCACTGGGAATCTCTCGGTGCCCTAGCGTTACTCCTCAGCTGCGTAAGAGGTTTTCTTTGCAAGAGATCAACGCAGATCCAATGCAAGGCCTGATTGATACGTGTCCGTCAGCCGTCAGCCGAGCGAGTGCGCCAGAGACGACAAGCCCATGCGGCGATCGCTGCTCGCCGCGCGATGTCTCTTGAAGTGGTTTCATTCTTGGGGCATGGATCATCGACAGGAACAAGACAAGTGCGGAGTGCGGGAAGTAGATCTGTCGCGAGGGCATGTTTGTGACATAAGGTCAAAGTTAGAGTTGGAGGAGCCGCCGCGGATCTGCGCCTCACCCCAGATGGCGCCCGTCCAATTCCCGACTTTTGGGTCTCCAATGCCCGCATGCGGTAAAGCTAGACGTCCATCTTCACTAGGACGCATCGCAAGAGATCGCTCCTGCAAGGACTTGTCTTCTGCCATGCCGAGGTCTTTTTGCGGCCGAGGTGCGGCGTCTGAATGCACGGGACAGGATACCCTCCGAGGACGCAAACTAATTCATCTCAGTCTTCACCACGATGCAGCAAGAGACGGCCCTCGATAGGACAGCGAAAGCAGCACCTGAATTTGTAGCCACTCAATTTGTGAACAGGCAGCTCGAGCAAGGACCGTACAAGAGACCTTCTGAAGAGAGGCTGTCAACACCCCGGACGACCAACTCCAAGCTCCATTCATCTGCAGATCGTCGAATGACATGACCGTCAATGACAGAAGTCTCCACACACGCTCCCACCCCTTGGAGATTTCCAGGTTTGATCGACCATGCTTGTCGTAGATCTCCTGGATTGAGTGGGGGATCTTCAGCAATCACCAACCATTATGGTGGGCTTAGTGCGTGGGCTGCCTTGCGTTTGCCTCTTCGAACCTCAACATCGTGCCGATTGTCGAGGTACCATGTCCGTCGGGAAAGCTCATCGTCATGCAAATTCACTACGCATATTGTGCCATTGTGCTTCCTGGTCTGCTGTGCGACTACATATGAGGCCAGTGTGTCCTCTCAGGTGGGTATCTATGGACAGCTTTCTCTCCACCCTCATTCATCTCAACTCTACCAGAACTCCACATCATGAGATCCTTTCTCCTCTCTTTGCCCCTGGTGGCACTCATCTCTTTAGAGGTCTCCGCCTTTCCCTCCATGGCCAAAAACAGCATGGAGTCGCTATCCAAGAGATTGGAAATGTCTGGTCGGACTGTCCCACGCGTAGTCCGTGAGACTGCACAAAAGCATGCAAAACGGCAGACAACCACCTTTAACGCCGCAGAGCAACATGTCTCGACAACAGGCACTCATGCCTTTGTCGCCCCGGACTTTGACTCTGGAGACCAACGAGGCCCAGTACGATCGATCAATGCACAGACATCCTTGACATTCAGCTAATACAGTGACAGTGCCCCGGGCTCAACGCTGCTGCGAACCACAATTATATTGCGCACTCGGGCGTAGATACCTTCAACAACATTCTTGCTGGTGTCAATGAAGGTATGTTATGCCCACCGTTTTGCTGGTGACATCCACTGACCTTGCCGGCAGCGTACGGCATGGCACTGGATCTTGCAACGTTCCTGGCCGTGTATGGCACCGTCTTCGATGGCAACCCAGTATCTCTCGACCCAGGTTACTCCATCGGAGGCCCATCTACCCTGGACCAGAACATACTTGACAATGCTCTCGGTCTTCTCGGGGAACCTCAAGGTCTGATCGGATCGCACAACAAGTACGAAGCCGACACGAGCCCGACTCGGGGTGACTTGTACACTACAGGTAATAACTACCAGCTTCAGCTGGACCAGGCGGAGCAATACGTCGACGCGATTCCAACGACGCCGATGACAGCGTCTGCGTTGTATGACGAGCTGTTCACTTTCCGCCAATCTCGCTTCAACGACTCGCTCGAGAACAATCCTCATTTCTTCTTCTCACCATTTGCCGGTGTGCTTGTTGCCCCAGCTGGGTACAACTTCCCTCCTCGCATGATGTCCAACAAGTCGGAGGAATATCCGGAAGGTTACCTCTCTCGTGAGGTCTTCATGTCTTTCTTCGCATTGTCTGGTGAGCCTGGCTCCCTTGTCTACACTGAGGGCAACGAGCGCATCCCCGACAACTGGTACAAGCTCGCCACTGGTGATGAATACACTATCGCCGGCTTCCTTGCCGATGTGATCAACTATGCCGAGAAGGATCCCCGCCTGCTTGACATTGGCGGCAACACTGACGGCGTCAACACCTTCGGGCCTATTGACATCGGCTCCTTTACCAAAGGCGTCTTCCCCGACACGACCGACCTACTAGATGGTAACAACCTGGAGTGCTTCATTCTGCAGAGCATCCAAGCAGCTACGCCTGACTTCCTCGGCGGAGGCATTGACACCAACGCCGTTTATGGGCAGCTGAGTGATACGATCGTGACCCAATTGGCGGGTGCCGGCTGTCCTCAGCTGGCCTCTGTCGACACGAGCCTCTACGACACCTACCCTGGATACAGCTCCAGCCAAGGCGCTGTGTAAAGGAATTAATGACGGACTTATGGCAAGAAATAACGAAAAGGGTGCTGAAAGGTGTTGGTAACGTGTCTGCACATCAATCGCTTTGTATTATATCGCTGTATTATATCCTTGTGTTATATCCATGTATATAACAACTTCCCGAATTGTTTGAACATTGAAAATAGTATGTCAAGGTCTCCTTGCACTACAAAGATGCCTTCATCAGTGACGGACACAGCTTCGTGAGGGGAGCAGGCTAAATTGGGGCAAGTCCTTATCAGAAACTCTGTATTCTCCATAGGGCTCTGTGAAAGCTTGTCCCCATTGCGCATTCCATCCGAGCGGGATGGAGTGGCTGAAGGGCTGCCGACGCTTCATTTTGGCCGGTCAGAGGCGTCTGGATATACTGTTGCCTGTACGCACGTAAAGACTTTGTTCCCATATCCAATCATAATCGGTATCATTGCAGATCAGTCCGTCTGACAGCTTTCACTGCCTGGGCATACCATCAGTGCTGCCTAATCACAGCACATAGCCCGAAGCAACGTGTCAAAAACTGTGTCATCCATGCCCCTCCAGGAATTCTTGCAAGCCGGCGGTAAGGTTGGCATGGCAGACAGCCGGACGTGGGGCGGCGAGCACTGTTGCCTTGCGTGGCTCCTGTCCTAGGCGGATGGTATCGCTGCGCCAAACCGAGACTTCCAGTATGCCGAAGTGAAATCCACACAGCATGCCGAATCGAGGCAAGAATGCGAGCAGAAGATATGTATAAGTACAAGACCTCTTTGCAGACTGGAAACAAGTACAACCAACATCAATTCTATCATCTGCACCACCAGTCAAAGACGTCACACATTCCGTACCACGCAAACCTCACTCTAGTGTAACCAACATCATGTTGGCAGTCTTCGCAATCACGTCAGTCAAGAAGTACAAGAAGAACCACAAAGACCAGAACCCCACGGACGCAGACGGCTCCAACGAGCAGACGGGCGCCACGCACCATAGTCATGGCCCTCTTGGAACCGCCCGCAAGTCGGGGAGCGTTCCTTACGACAAAGTCATGGCGCACTACCAGAACACGAGCAAGAGCCGTCCATGTAAGATGATTCGCGTCATGTCTTTCTGGGACCGCGTCTGACGTCTGCGACGACTAGAAAGTGTTGAAGGACAGGTCAGCATGTGTAGTGGTCGTTGTCGATTGGGCTGAGGTGATCGCGAGGGAGTGGGCCTTTCATTTTCCAAGGCGTTGTACAATATCGCACCGGTCAGACACTCTTTCTTAGACGTTACACCATCAATCATGGAGAATTCCTTTTAATTGTCATCCTCTAGTGGGGTGGAGCGTGCTGTAGCAGAGTCAAGTCTGAACTCTGTCGGCCTTATTGCGAATCGCATTACAGATTGCCAATACTCGGCATCTCATGTGGCGTTAGACTTTAACGGGGTTTAACTCTCGGCACTCGCTAATGGCTTGAGTGCCTGGCAACACCGATCATGTCACTGCATATAACGACCGAAACGGTCGGCATTCAAGTTCGCTTGCGGGGACCTTTTGAGATCCCAGGCCCCCCTAAATCCGAGCAACAGCAGCTGTATCGCTCGAGGTGTCTGGATAGAAACTCTGTTGCTGCCTAGCACCGAACGAGACAGGTAGAATGCCCCTGGTCCTCATCGACTCGAGCGGACCGTACACCACCGCTTCCAAGCGTGAAGCCACACAAGGAAGGTACGAGTGTTTTCAAACGGTCCTCGATGCCCATCTCATCATCAGATGTCTCGGTCCCGGGAGGGATTTCCACCAGGAGGCGCTTGACATGTTAAGTACCTGCTAGTAACGCGCCGCGGCCACTCAGTCAACGGTCTGATCCGGGGATGTGTGCAAGCCACGTGGCGGACGCTCACAATACGCCGAAACAAGTACAGTATTTACCTGGATATTTCGAACGTCCGAGTCCACTCAGCAATCTCCAGGACAAAAAGTCTGAGCGTGTCAATGGGAGCATGTCTGCACAATGGACGACAGTACTGTGTAGTTCTGATGTGTCACCGACTCGTTGCACTCTCGGTCTATCGACTGAAATTAGAGTCGCCGTTACAGTCCGGACCGTTATGCAATGCAACCGTTTTGGGGAGGAAGCCACAAGTGGCCCACTTCTGGAACAATGCCAGTACGTACCTTATGTAAAGGCGGCGCCGGTTGCTGAACTCTCCGTCCATGCGTTCACGCACTCGACGTCTTTGGTGCAGGCATGTTGGACCACGACACTGCGAATTTCGACGGCGTTCCGGCGGCGGCGCGGGTCGTCACCACTGCGCTGCCGATAGTGATACTCTTCATCCTCGCATTTTTCATGTGTAAGAAGGATACCCAAACCCGCGCAGTGCAGCAAGAATATGGAACGCTGAGATGTGTCCAGCACGACGCCTGCAGGGCATTCAGTCTTGGAAATCGTGTCCTCCAACGTCCTTGCGTATGTGACACGAGAAGTCGGCAACAGCACATTTCCCCAGCTGACTGTTCACGCAAGTCTTGATGGTCATCTACGTTGACTCGGCAATCTTCACCGCCACCGCTTTGATCTACTCCAAGAGCTATGCAATGGATCAAACCATGGTCATGTGTGATGGTTCTATGTTGATCTGTCAGTTCCATGACACCTTGGATGCCACCAATCCTGGCCCCCTGCTGACAATCTCCCCATTCAGGCCTGACTTTCTACTTTACAAGCAAGGTCGTAAGTTTTCTCGATACCCAGCAGAATGAATTTTTTTTGTCTGACACCATTCCCAGTTCGTCTTCGCTTTCTTCATTGAAAAGGCTGTAAGTTGTGCAGCCATGACAAAGACGACAAACGTTGTGAACTAACATTTTCATCCAGCGCGTTGTCCGAAACTCTTGGATGCCTCGCTTGAAAGACAAGATCTGGTTGTTCAATGTCTTTGGCATATTGAGTAAGAGTTGTCGGTCCGCGGATGACTGGGATCCAAGAATAACGAGCTTCTCAGGCTGCTTCATAATGCTTCTATCGTTGACCTTCCCATAGTAGGCACTTGCTATCCGACGTGCGAGCAAGGGCGCTTACCAATAAACTTCCAGTCGAACGACCCGGTTGAACGAGAAGGAACACTGCATCATTGGCGTCAAGACCTCACTGCTTGCCGCTGTATTGGCTGCAGACGTATCGATCAATGTAGGCGCTACGGCGCACTTCCCTAAACGGCATAAGCTGACCGCAACATCAGATATGGATGCTAGGACTGTTCGTCCACCCTCTGAGGAGTATGTCGAGGCACACGTGCCAGCTGGTCGACGTCTCAGCTGACCAGCAATGACAGAGATACTTTCGAACCAAACCGATGCAAGCCCTGCATTCCGTGCCGTAGTGCAGCGCACCACAGTCAGCAGTGCTGTTTCCACAATAGGCACCATTATCAACGGCACGATCCTCTGCGTGACGCAAGGCGAGTGGTACTGGGTGTGTTTAATGGGGTGCAACATCGACGGTACCAACACTACTGGAACCCGGCCGACGATTCCCCACTGACATTTCCTGCACAGTGCTCCTCTCAGCCTCGACGCTGTATTGGGCAACGGCGATTGACAGAAACAGCAGCAGCACAGCGAAGGAAGGGGTCAACACCGCGCCACTGGGGGCACACCGAAGCATATTACCCACTCGGCGCAACAAGAACACGCCCATGGTCACGCACCCTGACGAGCTGCCGGACTTTGACGACGCCGAGCTGGGCATTGTGAGAACCCCGCGCATGGGCCCCCACTCGATTGTCCTGGGAGTTCCAGTCGTGCGCTTCGGTGGCGACTCGAAGTTTGCGGCGTGTGAATCGAACGCATCGGCAGAGACGGACGGCAGTGGAGCGCAGACCGACAGCGACTCGAAAAAGGATGTCGACGATGGCGACCAGCGGCCTGCACGGTGGCTGAGTGCAGTGTGAGCATTGCGGACGACTAAATCCGGGCTCATGCTCTACTGGTAGAGCTTGCTATCCTCGCCCTGATGGTGGCGGGAACGTGCTCTCTCGTCTCCCTCTCACAGACGGTTGAGTCCTGCTCCCTCGGCAAGGCCCAACGTGCTCGCCTCAGTCCCAAGCCCAGGTCGAGATCGAGATACCTCGATGGCACAATCTGATTCAACACGGAGCCGAGCGAATTGCTCACAGCCGTGGCGTTCGACTTCGTCGGACCTGGCATGCAAGATCTTGTTGTCTACCACTAGTACTCGACCCGCAAACTCGAGGCCGACTTGACGAGGATGCTGGATGCAGGCGGGCCTATGGTTTTAAGAGCAGTGGTGACAACACGCGGCCCTATTTCCAACCAATCGGCCAAGCGCCGACGTAGGGGGGTTAGTGGGGGTCTTGCATGATGCCAGCAAAGGGAGACGCCGTATCACGCCACACAGCGTCGCTCTAATATCAACGGACTGCAGCACATACCTCGATGCTCATGCAAGCAGGCAAGAAGGGCGCCTCAACAGAGCGAGAGCGACAGCGAAGTCCGTCCGAATGCAAGACGGAGGCACGGGCGGTTCATTGCGGTCTGGATAAGAAGATGTGAGATCAAGCTGGACTGTGGTGGATAAGACGGGGAGGTTGAGCGAGACAGGCATCCAGAAACGACTTTGTCTGAAGAGCCATTTCACTTCTGCACCAGAATCTTTCATTGTTCTGCATGTTGCAATCGTGAAGAAGCGCGTTCACGTCCTGGGCCAACGACAGCAGAAGTAGAAGCAGGACATGTAGTCTGGGTGTCGACCAAAGACAAGAGTCGATTCTTGAGTCGAGATACGCCGCCGATGCAGGCCTTGACCAATGCTATTTACAGGCCATTCCAATCCTCTCCAAACCACTACTGCATCCCATTCATGCTCGCTTGACCGCCGCATCTGCTGCAGCTCGCTAATCTAGTACTGACTAGCCGCCTGCTGGCACGCCTTGAGCTGGTCAAGGTACCAGCCGCAGATGGTCAGATTGCCCTGGTTCTGGTCCATGCACGAGCGGAAGTTGGAGACGTCGTTCTCGCAGGCGCGCGGGGCTTGGTACTGCGACGAGGTGTAGGTGCTGTTGTCGGCCGGGTTGGCGGGCAGCTGATCCTGCTGTTGCTCGGCGGGCGCGGACGAGCCGCCGCCGAAGAAACCGCCGATTGCGTGGCCGATGGAGGAGCCGACTGCGACGCCGCTGGTGGTCTGTCAGTGGCTGTTCTCGCGCATGAGCTTGTCACGGGCACGTACGCTGCTGTGCTCGCCATCTGGCCGAAGAGCCCAGGTCCCTTGCTCTGCTGAGAAGCTTGCTGCTGCTGGGTCGCGGGAGGGTGAGCGGCGGTGGAAGCTTGACGGGTCTGGGGCGGTGGCGCCGAGGGGCGCTGAGGAGCGACGGCCGGGCGCCGGGGCGCAGAGGAACCGCGAGATTGGCGAGGCATGATGTTGACGCTGTGGCGAGGTTGTGGAATGATGTTGCGACCGCTATAGGGGACGAGTGGGCTAGGAAGGTCGACGGCGGCTTGGGATGGACGTTTCGAGAACAGGCAAGAGGCAACAATCATGCAATCAATAATTAATGCACTGCAAGCACTGCAATGCCGGAGCTTGGGCAGTCGGCGCCCGCCGGCCTTTGGCTCCGATTGGCCCGACTGCAATGGCCCGGAGCCTCTTCCTCTTCCCCTCCACCCTCCACCCAGGCTAGGCTAGGCTACGGCCAAGGCGATCGGAGCGAGTCATGCAGTCCTGCACACGGGCGTTGTCTGACCGAGCGGGCAGTCCTTGGACTTTTTGGTCCTTCTACTTGTATTGTCCGCTCGCAAGCCGCGTAAGGTGGTCACTGTCGGCCAACACGCACATCACCAGCCATGGACGCGACAGAGCTGGAGCCTCTGCTTGACGATCTGACGGGCAACATTGACGATCTCGAGGAATGCCTGGCGCCACTGCTCAACACCACCCTGACGGCCAGCACGAGCAAACTCCCGCTGCTCGACAAGGCGAAGCTCTATGTCCTAGCGACCTACGCCATCGAGTCGCTCCTCTTCTCGTCCCTGCGCCTGAACGGCGTCGATGCAAAGACGCACCCAGTCTTCCTCGAACTCGCGCGCGTGAAGCAGTACTTTGAGAAGATCAAGCTCGCCGAGTCCGCGGGCGTCAAGAGGAATACAACGCTGGACAAGGCAGCCGCTGGCCGCTTTATCAAGCATGCGCTGGCGGGGAACGACAAGCACGACCAGCGACGGGCTGGCTCGAGCGAGCGGGACAAGGCAGGCCCGAAGAGGAAGTTCGAGGAGATGACGGAGCGCGTGGGCAGTCATATTCGCTTCGAGGGCATGAGCAAGAAGATCAGGGCAGACGAGGCCGAGCTTGCGGCACGAGCATCGAAGAACAGCAGTAGCTCAGACGAGGAGGAAGAGCAGGCTGACCAGATCAGTGCCCATGGTCATCAAGCAGAGGCAAAGTCAAGCCATTCGGGGAAGAGGCGCACGGCTGGGGATCTGCTGGCCGAGGACATGCAGGACTCGGATGCCGGCCAGCAATTGGAGCAGGACCGGAAGCAGGAGAAGAAGGAGAAGAGAGAGCAGAAGGAGAGGAAACGCAGCAAGGTGGAAGAGGCGGCGCCCGCAGAGGCGACAATGAGCGCCTTGCCGGCGAGGCGCAACAAGTCGAGCCAGGAACCGTTGGGCCACAGTCAAGCCTTCCAGGCTCTTCTCAAAGGACCATTGCCTCCTCGGGAGGAGAAGAAGAAGAAGAAGCACAAGGGCAAGCGCAAGAGCGCCGGCGAGGCATCCGGGGTGTCGGGAGCTCGAGAGGCTTGATGTAGGTGCAGAGATGGCCTGGAATCCATGACGCGCAGGACAGCGAATATTTCACAGTATGACATGGAATGGCGTGGCCGGTGATCATATACCAGCCGCCGTGCCGAACGCTCATGAGGCGCTAGAGGTCCACGTGCATGTTCAGTAGAGTACAGTAGAGTACAGTAGAGTACAGTAGAGTACAGTAGAGTACAGTAGAGTACAGTAGAGTACAGTAGAGTACAGTACCTGCAATACGGTTAGGGGTGCGATACTACCTTACTGTCAGGCAAGATAGGACCGCGGCACCGCCTAGACGGCACACCTCAAGGTCCAGTATCCAGCCCCATCACCATTCCAGGAGAGATCTAGAAGGGAGCAGGGCAGGCCGCTCGGACAATTAATCCACATACAAACCCTGTATCTCCACAACAGCGAAGGGGTCTCTGGCCCGGTTGTGGTCTGGTGTGCTCCACCACCAGCGCTTCCACAACCCAATCCACCCTTACCTTACTTCGCCCTGCAAGCAAGCCTCCACACAGCCCTCCCTGCTCTCTCGTGTCCTTTGCAAGTGATCACGATTGCCGTCAACATCCTGCCTGCCCGCCTGCCCGCCTGCCCGCCTGCCCGCCTGCCCGCCTGCCCGCCTGCTGCCTGCTTGGACAAGCAGCCTTTGTCTGGGGAATAGCGATCAAGAATCCAGGAGTCTGCCCCACCCCGCCAGGGCCAACGCTCAAGTCAACACCAGGACAGGGCAAGACGCGCGTGCTTTTCCGCCGGACAACAGACGCGCGAGTGAGATACACTCACGCTTTGGATACCGGAGAGTCGGCTGGACAAGAGGCTGTCTACATTGCCGCGCGCAACACGCTGTCCGAGCCTGAAGCATGGCAGCCGCAACACAGTCGCTCAAGGTACGGAAGTTGGATGCGCTGCGCTATACGCCAGGACGCTGACCACATGGCACAGTGTGTCGTGACGGGCGATGGTGCCGTTGGCAAGGTGTGCTGGATCCTCATTCCCTGTCTGGCCGACGTCTGACAGATGCGCGCAGACATGTTTACTCATCTCCTACACCACCAACGCCTTCCCCGGCGAGTACATCCCTACCGTGTACGCCGACTCATCCTCCCCATGCCACACCCCATGGACTGACGCCTGCGCTCTAGCTTCGACAACTACTCCGCAAGCGTCATGGTCGATGGCAGGCCGATCAGCTTGGGCCTCTGGGACACGGCAGGGCAGGAAGACTATGACCGACTACGGCCGCTGTCGTACCCACAAACAGACGTCTTCCTCATCTGCTTCTCCATCGTCAGCCCGCCATCCTTCGACAACGTCAAGGCCAAGGTCAGCGGGCCTGATCATCACTCGTTGTACACTCCCGGCTGACGGTCGACTAGTGGTACCCCGAGATCGAGCATCACGCGCCAAACGTCCCCATCATACTCGTCGGCACGAAACTCGACTTGCGCGACGACGAACACACGCGGGAAGGGCTGCGGCAGAAGAAGATGGCGCCAATCGAGTACGGCCAGGCCGTGGCCGTGGCCAAGGAGATCAAGGCGGTCAAGTACATGGAGTGCTCCGCGCTCACGCAGAGGAACCTCAAGAGCGTCTTTGACGAGGCCATCAGGCAAGACTCGACCATCTCGCACTTCAAGATCATGAACGCTAACGCCGACCCAGGGCTGTGCTGAGTCCACGACCAGTGCCAAAGGCGAAGAAGCAGAAGTGCGTGATACTCTGAGCGACACTCGGATCCATGACGACCTTTTTGATGCACCTGCACGATTCAGCGACTTCCTTCGCGAACGGCATATAGAGCATAGCTGGCTGCCCTGCTCCTGCCGGCCTCTCAGCGCCGGCTCGAGTCACTGGGTCGGTCGATGGAGTGCATGGAGTTTGGTCTGCTTTGCCGCGCTCCAGAAGGGCCAGCTGATCTGCAGCGTGTCCAGAGGCCATGCCGTGCCATGGCTGGGAAGACGATGGCAGGACAAGCCGGAGAAGCAGCAGACAGATAGTCGAGCAGCCGGCCACAGCGCTTCGCCCTTTCGGTCGGCCGGTCGGCCTGCTGTAGACAGATAGCTCGACCAATCGAAGCCGCCTTGATCGACATGGCCTGACATGATATGACATGGCGTGACCTGACTTGATATTCATCATGCAGCAACGGCTTAGAGCACAGACGGACATTACCGCAGCCAAGTGAGCACTCGTGTGCGTGCGTACCGCTTGTACGAGATGTGGGATCCCGATAGACCCGCAAAAGTGGGACAAAGAAGAAAGACAAAATATACAGCACCCAGAAGTCCCGTACGGTCACTCACTACAGTACTTCTCGAGCGATTAAAGTACGGCAATGTTCGAGCTTCTAACGGGGCGAGCTGAAATGCATACCATGCACCCCTGCACGCTTCCAGCAGCGATTGCGTGCTGGCTACAGTACCTTATCGTTCCTCAGCCAAGTGATTGCGACATCTGCAACAAATATTCGTTGCTTGCAAACAGCGAATCATGGCTCGCCATTCGGAGGCGCCACTATCTACAGACGATGATGGCTGTAGACATGCCGAGTTCAAATATAGCTGCGTTACTGCCTGCAAGAACGAGGCGGATTCACCTGTTGGCGTCGTTACCGAGCTTCCAACACAAGTCCAACCATGGCACCCTCCGCCGTAGATGCAGTGCAGGATTACCCTGAGCATACTGACGGGGTGGGCAAGAGGCGTCCGTTGACGTCCTCGGGCTCGCTCGAACGCTTCCACGCCATAGATCTTACGCCCGTGATCGGGACCGAATTTCCAGAAGCAAACCTCGTCGAAGACTTTCTCCAATCAGATGCTGCTGATCAACGTCTCCGCGACCTCGCCATTACGAGTAAGGGAGAGCCTGTAGCACTTCCCAGCCCTGTCTTATTCGCTTTCTAGTCTCCGAACGAGGCGTCGTCTTCTTTCGGGGACAGGACAATTTGACCAACGACCTTCAGAAGCAACTCATCCAGCGGTTGGGTCAGTCAGGTATCCTGGACGCTTGTAGCACCCAGCTAACGCCCAGTCAGGTGAGCTTTCCGGTAAACCATCCACTTCAACTCTCCACATTCACCCTGTGCTGAATGACACTCGCGAGTTTGGTGCTGGTGACCCTCAGATCAGCACCATTAGCTCCGGAGAAAGGAGGGCGCTCAAGATCAATGCTGCAATGTGGCATAGCGATATATCGTTCGAGCCAGTACCCGCAGACTATACCTCGTTGCGACTTACTCAGCTGCCAAGCAGTGGTGGAGACACCCTGTTCGCGAGTGGCTATGAGATGTTCGACCGCATCAGCGGGCCGTATCAACGCTTCCTCGAGACGCTCAGCGCTACCCACATAGGCTCGGGGTTTCAGGACATGGCACGCAAAGGGCTGGCCACGCTGTATGAGAAGCCAAGAGGATCTCCCGACAATGTTGGCTCTGACCTGCAGGCTATTCACCCAGTAGTGAGGACAAACCCCGTCACTGGATGGAAGTCACTGCATGCGGTGGGAAGCTTTCCAAAGTACATCAACGACGTGAGTGCGGATGAAAGTGATCGGCTTCTGAAATGGTTCCATGACTTGATCATCTACAACCATGACCTTCAAGTACGCTTCAAATGGAGAAACGAGAACGACATTGGTAAGCGCGCAAAAGTCATTCGTCGAGCGGCGGTGCTGACAAGTGTCTAGCCATTTGGGACAACCGCAGCGTCTATCACTCGGCCACCAACGACTATGATGGTTTTGGTGATCGAAGTGGCAACCGCGTTGTTGGCATCGGGGAAAGACCGTACTTCGACCCTTCCAGTACGTCAAGGCGTGAAGCATTAGCCAAGCGAGAGAAATCAGGAACCTCTACCTCTTGATCGGCTGAGTAATGCTCAGGAGGATCCCAGCACAGGACTACCTACCGCGAATCAGACATGCAGCCGTGTGCGCTGAGCCAATAAGACGTACTCCCGCTCGACTGCTATGTTGAACCAGTCGTGACCGTAGCCTTACAGAGCCATCCTCCCATTCATGTCATTGACGGAGTCCATCACACCTCTCTATCGATCGTGATATTGAAAGGAGGTATCCGAAAACTCCGGACGTTTCTCTAAAGATACAGTGACGTTTGACATTTCAAGACCGCGCAACGACCCCTAGACCTGCAGAGAGCGAGATATGAACTGAAGTCCGTTCATCCAACACTGTCCTGTGCAAAGTAGATGTTGCAAGTACTCTTAAGGCAATGCTAGGAAGTACTTGAGCATCGCTGGATAGTTTGGCGTACCCATTCCCGTCACTGGATCCCACCCTTTTGCTGTTTCAAAGCCTTGCGTGCCGCAGCCGATGTTGTTGCCGCTCACTATGTCGTGGAGAAGGCTGGGATTTCCGTAGAGTGTAGGGTTGAGGAAGCCAATCGGTCCTTTCCCGACGGCAAGACGTTCTTCCACGATCTGTATTGCATCCACAATTAGTGATTCATGTCGTGTGAGGGCAGGAGAACCTACCCTGTTGATCATTGATGCAACGATGGGACAAGCCATGCTGGTCCCGCCCCAGCCTCCCTCCTCTCCTTCGACAAAGTCAAGCCACCACTTGCCAACAGCGCTGATGTCAGGTAAGCCCCGGCCAATGCGATTATACAGGCCTGAAGTCATGTCAGTGAAATTGATACAGAGATCGATTATCATCGAAATACTTACCTCCGTTTGCACCAATGTCCGTCCCATTCAAAGTCTCATAGTACGGATAAGGCGGATTCTGAATGCTAAAGTACTCTGCAACAGCAGACTGTTGATAGTCCGGTATGGGAAAGATGTTGGAGAATCCCCCGCCACTGGTGAAAGGCGCGCCGTCTCCGAAGAGGACATTGGCTGCCACCTCTTGATCATATACAGAGCCATTGTCGGGAATCGCAGTGGCGCCGACAGAGGTGATGTAAGGACAAGTACTAGGACCTGCAGGGCTGAAGATCTGGTTGTCAGTGCCAATGCAAGTGCCGTTGGGATACTCCGTGTCCGGAAAATTCGCAACGCCATAGTCGCCAGATGCAAACAAGATAGTATGTCCTTGAAGGGCGAGTTTCATCCACTCGTTGCACTGGCGCTGCTGATAGTTTACCGGTAAGTCGTACTCGGCCCAGAGATAGGACGCCGAGATGACGTTCGTGGGCTTGTATACTCCACACTGCAGTGATCCCTTGTAACCACCAGGGTTTGGGTCAGGATAGACCGGGTCCAAGGTGTCGTTGTTGCCAGTTTGCCCGTATGCAGAGTAGGTACAGAAGCTCCCGTCCAAGGCGTCGAGGAACGTGTCTAGGAAGCCGTCCAAGGTTCCGTTCAAGGCTTCTGCGGCGTATATCGGGTCGTCAGTCTGATAGAGTGTGATGGTCTGGGGATAGATCAAAGGATAGATGAGGTCATGTCAAGATCCGACTCGTCTCCAGCATCTTCGACGGGGACGGGTGCGACTGCTCCATCGATGAAGGCTGGGGTGGGGTGAGTTCCGTTGGGGATCGTAGGAAAGAACGTAGTAAAGAACGAGTCCAGGTCTTCCTGAGAGTACGTGTCTTCCTCTTCAAACACACCCAGGGAGTTCGAGGCGCTCGGGATTCCGGATGGCAACGGGATGTCGTAGAGAGCCCGAACACAAGGTGGCGTGATCCATGTAGAACAGTTGACGAGATCAGCGGGTATGCCGTGTTCGGGTTGACCGGGATGGGTGTGCCAGTACTGCCATTGGGAGGGTGGCGGAGGCTGAGGGTGCGTCCAGGGCATCTTTGGTGGAGCTCGCTGCCGGCCAATAGAGCGTTTCGGCATAGACTTTTTTGTCAATTTGGCAGGAACCACGCCTGGCTTGATGTAATCGACGTGCTCGATGATGTGGTGAGGCAGATAGTATCTAGAGCTTGTGTCAGCCTGACTGGAGGAAAAAGACTCGCTGGAAACTCACTCATCGCAGGCAACGGAGAGTCTCCCAGTCTGACTATGCTCATGTTCGTGAAACTCTGTTAGGAACAAGGCCTCCGCTTCAGCGGTGGTGGCCTCGAATCCAACCCATCCCTTGTTGTCAGAATGGGAAATGCCCACCTCGGGAACTCCACTCGCCACAAGCCAGTCTATGATAGCACGAACCGTGTCCTCGGCAGGTGCAAAGGCACGGTTGACATCTTCCTCCGACCAATATTTGCCATAATTGGCAGACTCGGGGTGAGACCTGCAGCATGTCAATACAAATACATATGTGTGAGTCTACGCAGTCCGTGAACCTCCAAAAGCCCACTATGTAGACACATGCCTGGTAGTGTAAAGTGGTTATGGGCTGGGGTCATCCTGAGCAAGGAGAAATGGTGAAGAGGACTTACACATCCATTACAAAGTCGTATCCTTTATGCAAGTTACGCTGCCTGAGTGCGATTCGCATAGGCAAGAGAGCAGACTCCTCGACACGGGATCGTCGCACCCAATGCGAGGTGCCAGTGTTGCGTTTCTGGTACAATGTGTGGGTTGACCTAGATGGAGCAGCTTGAACAACGACCACTGCTGATACGATTGTGACGAAAGAGTAGAGAAGCATCTTAAAAACTTAGGAATGGCAGGAAAGAGTCGCAATGTTAGCGAGGTGCAGTCCGGTCTTATTACCGTTCACGAAGGATGCAACTGTGCTTCTTAGGCGACGGCGACATCCTGCCAGTTATGTAGGCAGAGCAGCTGGTCGATTGCGCAGATCGCGAACTTGCTTGTGCGGTGGCTATGATAGGAAGGAGCCGGCATCTGGCATTTGCGAGAGCTGCTAGATAGAGTTGTATACGGATCTACGGCCTGGTTGAACTCTATAACTCGAAAAGGAAGGAGGTGTTGTTTCGCGTATCCAGCGATAAACGTAGCCTGATGACTTGTTATGACCGTTCCGTGTGAGTACTAGTCTAAGTGGTAACCTTTAGCGCGAACATAGTAAATTAGACTAGATGATCGTATTCCGTAGTTCTTATTATACGATCAACTTTATCAACTAAAGCACTACTACAACGATGCCGTCCCGTAAAGATAGACTTTCGTCTTCGCTATCGCGTCGTACTCTTTAGACTTTCCCGCCGCTAAGCATCCCTCGACAAACAGCATGAACACGACGTACGGAAGCCAACTTCCTCTGGTAATTGAGTGTTGATGACGAAGAGTAGAAAGGTAGGAGGCTACATCATGTAGCTAGATTATGTACGCGAGCAAGAACAAGCATGCAACTCTAGTCAGTCCCAATGTCACAAATCCTATTCCTGGCCCACGCTGCCTTGTAGAAGACGAGCTCAATTTCGGCAAAGTTGTATGACAAAGAAGAGTTCATTGCTACTCCTCTACCTAGCTGCCCAGCACAATTAGCTAGCTAGTTGATAAAGTCGACCAACAGGCCGAATGCCTGTTGGCCACACTGGTTGTAGTGGCACACCTCTACCTTCGATCAATGCAACTATTTGCAGTGCTGGCCGTCGTGGTTCTAGGATGAAGGAACAACGACGCATCGTACCTCCGCATTGCGTTATAGATATAGGTCCTGTTCTAGAGATTTATAGCCGATTCGTCCACTACACACGAGACCACTAGAGCTGCTTTAGTGTGGCCTCACGATTGACGCTAGCATGTAACATCCCGCTTAACTACGTATGTCTCGACACTTAACTATATGAGCTCCGACACAAAGGTCCATTAGTCACTAAACTGAGGCAGTGTCGTAAACCGAGTCAGAGCTTAGGCAGCTATAAAGAATCCTTCACTATCATGCTTAACATAGCCAAGCTAAGAGCTTTGGTGTAAAATCACTATATACTACGTCGATAGGGGGATTCATGATCTCACGCCACCCCGAAACTATATCTTATAGATCCACCATTCGGGCAGCCGTTAGCCAAGGACGCGCATTCTAGTAACGATGGCTCGTTCTAGCAATCCGTCATGATGGCCTACGCCACGTCGGCAGCAAAAATACATAGGCCGCATCCAAAGTTTAGCGTATTAAGAGCGATCTCAGCTGCGCCGACTACTGCGGCACCACCGGAAAGGCCAACAGCCGCTGTCGCAGCGGCTGCTAGTCCGATAAAGCCGCCGATGATATCTACCGCATCGCCGACGACAGTCGTGTATTGCTAGAAGTGAGATCCACCGTAACATGACGAGCTCGGTTTTGAGCAGACGTCAGTCACCGTGCCGAGCAAGAGATTCTTAGAGGAGTCGTATGCTCTAAAGGCATTGTCAAAAGTCGCGATAGTCGGACGAGGCCTGATCAATGAAGTGAGACCGCTCGCGATGCTACGGATCGACAGTATGCTCGTCGTAAGACTAATCGAAGAACAAATTTGCCTAAGCGTGGTCATTGACTCGTCTCGTTTTTGTTTATCTTTGCTTATCTTCATTTGTTCTAACAGGCTCGTAGGGTCGACATTAAACCAATCGACGTCTGCTCGCTTCTTTTGTATCAATCCATTGGTCGGATAAATATTGCTAAGTACAGACTTGTTGACGTTGGAGGAGTCCGGCACTTAGAGACCTAGAAGAGCGATCGTATTTATCGAGTCCTCGATGATCTGAGGGTGTCCAGTCATGATCCTGTCCATCTGTAGAAGGGTGCCAAACGCAGTATTGTTAAAGTAGCCGGCGAGAATAGCAAGTAGAACCGCTGAATGTATGCTAAAGATCTCGGCAGTGTAGTCGGGAATATTGACGAACCTTTTTAGGTACTTCGCATTGCCGCCGTTTGGAATCCATACTTTGTTAGGTAACTTAGCAGTGACCTGGTCGACATTGCTTTGCACTATGTCCAATGCCACACGAGTATACGTATTCGGGCGCTTTCTAAATTCATTCTGACATATGAGATTCCCCAAGCATCCCATCAAAAGCGCGTTCGTTACGGACGAGGTGAAGATTTCGTTCTTCAGATCAACAGCCGTCATGCCATAGTAGTTCGAGGTAGTGTACAAATCGTAATTAAAGGTGTCGTAGTTTCCAAGCGGGCGAATCTCCCATGAAATGTCGTTGATGTTTCGTTGCGTGTACGCTACAGAGCAGTAGTAAGCACCGTTAGTGGTCTGTACGCACGCTTGGAAGTCCCATCGCGCCAACTGAGTCGCGAAGTTGATCGATACATCAAAAGCGATCTGTTGTTTCTGGGCTGATGTCAATGTCGCATAATCATCCAAAGTCGAGGCAGAAGAGCTGGCACTCGGCGTAGATGAGGCTTTGATTGTGCTCGACGTGATCAATTGAGATAGCATCGAGGTCTTTGTTGATGATGCTCTTGTAGGCGTCTTTGAGGATGGGTTCAAGAAGATCTTTGACGTGGAGGATGTTCTTGACATTAAGGATGTCGCTAGCGTCGAGGTTGTCTCTGGCATTGAGGATGTCCTTGACGATGACGATATCTTTGACGATGTACTTGATAATGCTTTTAAGAGTGTTCGTAAGGGTGTCTTCGTGAGTGTCTTTCAGGTCGTCTTTGGCAACGCCTTCGACAAAGTCGAGATGGCAGCATTTGGCGAAGTCGTCGAGTTGTCTGTCGATGTGATCAGGTTGGTTGTAGCTGGATTCGGTCGAGCGCCAATACCTCTAGGATAGAGGCATAGGAACGCGTGTAGTATCATTAGAGTAGTCGCCATGGTAGAGAGCTTGTCGCGATGCCTGGATTTTGGTAACCAGTAAAGAAGCATAGTAAGCAGTGTCTTAGGAAGATTCTGAGCTCGAGGGGGCAGGCGTAGTATATTTACACCTCTTATGGGATCGTCCACTACGCATCTAGCGACCCCTGAGGGCCTCGGCATGATACCAAAAGGTAGGTTTTCACTTATTTACTTAGAGGCACCTTTCCAAAATCGGAACATAAAGGTCAAGTCAGCGACTTTTGAACGGGCTACGATCATGCGAACATCTAACCGGGAGACCTTCGGAACAACCTTGAAGCCATCGCATCCCTTCTACACGCCTAGCTGGCTTCTGAATGTGAAAGATTTGCTGATCGGGAGTTAGCGCATCATTAACGAGAGATACAGAGTAGCAGCGGATCTACGTGTACTGTACCTCGGTTCGGCATCTTCGGAGGACGTTTCATTTTCCCCGAGCGGATCCCTCCGGTATTAAGCGGCTACACCAAACTGATATTTTCGGAATTGACTCCGTATACTATGCTCTTTTGACTTTGACTTAGGCTCACGCTGGGGTTCTTAGCAATTATTCTAGTAGCTCGGGGTATGTCTTTCACTTGGACCGGTTCACGCTTGTGTCATCTATTCATAGTCAACTAATGAAGATGCGACCGAGTCTGATTGAGATCTTTTACAGTTGTGCGAATTTTTCGTTGAGCGCCACTTCTTCCTACGAGTCCGACTATCTTCCTTTGCAAGTAATGCTCATACCGAAGGCGTTAATGTACGCAAGACCTCTCACGCTTGTCGTTGAATACTTCCAGAAGACCTGGCCAGTCAATTACGATGCCGGCAAGCGACGGAAGTGAAACGGGTTTTCCGATTTCTTCGGCATAGGATTTTGGTTGGTTTCAGGCTGGGGAACCACCGAGCTTTACAAATCTCTAAGCTTCTTCAATTCTCGCGCCATGTGGAGAGGTCGAGTTATTTTGAGAGTGCCAAGATGATACGTAGGCCAAGACCAATTTGACACCTCGTAGCTGAACGCTCCCCAATTGCTGCCGCCATCTAGACTCTCTAAGAGCTTCATGCCCGTGTAACACAAGGTCTCGGTAGCCACATGTTGACAGGACACGAGACGTTCGACTGCCAAATATAGGTGATACCAGTGACGATCATGACACTCTCGAGCACTCAAAGCCACCGTAGTACTCTTCGACTCGAATATATAAGCCATAGAACCCAGGTCTGAGTAGCATCATCATCACACCTTCGCTCTTCTCATCACACAACACGTTCGCTCTCAGCCTCTTAAGCCCAGCATCCAGTCTCTCATCATCCTTGTCAATCACCGTCTCACTCAATCTCTATTCAATCGCCATGAAGTTCTCCACCTCAAGCATCTTCGTAGGCTTTGTCGCCATCGCGGCCGCTGCTACGAACTCGACCGCCTCTGCTACCACCGCGGACTGCGAGACTGCCTATGACAGCTGCCGTGCCGGCGCGGACGCCAACATGGCTACCTGCGCTGCCGAGTACGCCTCGTGCTTGGGAACGAACCCCTTCGCTAGCAACGGCACCAACACCGTGACCACGACCGCTACGACAGCATCTGCCACAATGTCGGCGTCTGCGGCCGCTGCAGCGACAGACTGCGTCTCCAAGGACGATGCTTGCCGTGGCGCCAACAACGCCAACGAGGCCCAATGCTCTGCGGATAACGCTCAGTGCGTTGGTGACTGCGAGACTGCCTACGATAACTGCCGTGACGCTACCGACGCCAACATGGCCACCTGCGCTGCCGAATACGCATCGTGCTTGGGCGAGAACCCCTTCGCTAGCAACGGCACCAACACAGTGACCTCGACCGCCACCATAGGACTCGCTACAACGTCGGCGATCGCCACCAAGGCCTCCGCCACCAAGTCATCCGCCACAACATCGGCGGCCGCTTCTGCCACAGACTGTGTATCTCAAGAAGACGCTTGCCGTGGCGCCAGTAATGCAAACGAGGCCCAATGCTCTGCCGACAACGCTCAGTGCGTAGGCAACTGCGAGACCGCCTACGACAGCTGCCGTGGCGCCACGGATGCCAACATGGCCACTTGCGCCGCCGAGTACGCTTCCTGCCTAGGCGAGAACCCATTCGCCAGCAACGGTACCAACACTGTGACTCCCACGGCAAGCAGCGCCGCCGCCGCCGTCGCCACCACCACCACCGAGGTCGTGACTTCTTTCACCACCGTCTGCCCGGCCGCCACCACCCTGACTTACAACAGCAAGGTCTACACCGTCACTGCCAACGAGACCCTCACCGTCACTGAATGCCCATGCACTCTTACCCACACAATGAGCTCCACCATTGCGTCCGCCAAGGCCTCCTCCGCCACAGTCTCTTCCGCCACGGCCTCTTCTGCCAAGTCTACCTCGGCCGAGGCCAGCTCTGCCGCCATGTCGTCTGCGGCTGTCTTGTACACTCCTTCTGCAGGCCACTCGAGCGCTTTCGCGTCGTCCCGTGCCAGCTCCATGGCGACCGCTGCTTCCGGCTCCGTCGCCAGCTCCACGCCTAAGGGCTCCAGCAACAACGCCACTGCCAGCTACACGCCAGTTGCCTTTACCGGAGCAGGTTCCAAGGCCGGCGCCGCCGGCGCCGCTGGCCTGCTTGCCCTTGCTGCCTTTGTCCTTTGAGTCCTTGTACTACTGCTTGACTGTTCTCGATTTGGCTTGTCTTAGGCCGTGCATCGGGGATCCGTTTGGTTTTTTTGGCCAAAAAGTTGAGGGTTGGAAGCTCGAGCGTTGCCAGTGTACATATTGTACGATATGCTGGGGTGGATATTTGTAACACATTCGTTAATGTTTCGATCGAGAGGATATATGTTTCTTCTGGCTACTGTCTTTACCCATTTGTATTCTATCTATCGACTACATCTAACGATCTACCTGTGCATGTGTGGACGTGAATAGCGATGGGAAAACGGCCATAAGCCGTAGGGTCAGGGCTAGGATTTCGTCTGTCCCTAGGGACAGCCCCTAAAACGCTCGGCTCGCGAGTTCTTCTTATGATTAATGCCACGCCTAAGGCCGGTCTCGTTTACTAGAATTCTATTTCTCTTTTCTACTTCGCTTCTCGCGCGGAAACAAATCTTCTACATACTACTGCAGCGCGCCGACAGGGTTTTACGGCGTAGCTGGTCTGCTATTGATCGCCCCTCCGAGCTACTGCCAGAGAT
>JAOTQK010071864.1:0-10578 GCA_025642025.1 Rhododendron ferrugineum | reverse complement strand
CCCCCCCCCCCCCCCCCCCCCTTGGAAAAAAAAAAACTGATCCACCAGAATCTGGCTCAGTATCTAGCTTTCCATCATCTGGCCCCAAGGGTTAGAACAGTTGGCAACAACACAGCCTTTCTACAGTGTAGGTCATGGGATCAGAACTTCACCCAAGAACCTACTACAAAAAATCCAAGAGTCTCCAAATTTATGCTGACAAATGCTTGTATCAAAAACTGGTCCCCCGCACCTGGGGGAAAAGAAGAAGAAGAAAGAAGGAAAGAGAAAAAAGAAGGCGCCAAAGAACGAAAGAAAAGAAAAGCCAACAAACTAAGGTGGAAGGCACATATATTGAAGTACGTAGGGGAAGACATCACCAAAGTTTTAATGCATGTGACCTTACCAACTATTGCAACATCAGACTTCCCCTCATGATAGTTGGCTTCTAAGAGTTTATTTACTTCCAACGCCTTTGCGAGTTTGCACCATTGACTTGAAAAATCTACTTTTTTGTGTGTCCAGGATAAAAACATCATCATGATTCAGCGACGAACAACAGAAAGGAACCAGCTGGATAACAAACATCATTCTGTTCGTTAATCTATAGCAGATTCACACCCAACAGAGTTACAAATAAGCTCATAAAGTTCATATCTGGAGACTGTCAAACCTGCTACAATGTGACTACTCATTTCCCCTTTACAGACTGCGACTTTATTTCAAACTCTACCTCAGGTTTCTTAAATCCTGATGCAACACCACCCGCTAATGGTATAATACATGCCCAGAAGAAGATAGACATTTGTCAGACTCATGGCCTAGGAGTTCTCTGTTGTACTAAAAAGAGTAAATAATCTTAAGGGAAAAAATGCATAAATAAGGACACGGAAAGCCTAAAGCATCCCTGGCTTGTATCTTTCCCAAGCCAGAAGTGTATGTCAAACAAATAAGCGACTTTTCTGGGAGTTGTCTGTAAAATTCGTGAAATATACAAGATGCGGTGCTACAGAGCATCTGTCCCTTCATGGGGACCAGATTTTTTGTTCTGAAATTTACATATAAAAACTAGTAAACAGTGAACATGTATAATTACAACCAAAGTGAAAGGGAAAAATGTAAATTCAGCACGATTTATGAATCGCCCAAGTAGAATTGACCTCAGTCAGATTTTGGCAAAGTAACAAAGTTAGTGTCATGTATATTCCGAAGTGAAAGTGCAATCGAGGCATCCTTGGCATTTAACAAAGTTAGTGCACCCAACCACCCACACATGCATGCACAAAGTAAAACATAAATCTTTCTTTCTTATTGGCAGAAAATATGTTAAACGTAGATGACATCAATTCATTAACCGATGCGCCACCCCCTTGGAAAACACTAGAAACACAGACAAACACAAGGCAGAATAATATAGATTTTTTTCTTGGCAATTGAAGTAAACTTATAATCCCCACAACACACACAAAAACCCACAAACGCAAAACACTGCACCGTTATTTTTTCTTCTCTCTTATTAGCATCCAAAGAACCTATCTAATCATCATTCACAGTTCTTCAAGTAACACTCTCTGACCAGCTCCCTGCTATGCAGGTTCGAAAGCTCTTCCAGAGCTGGACATATTGTCAAACTCCTACTATCTGTCTCAAGATTCCCCAAGTGGCCACAGCATATTAAAAATGGGAAGTGGCAAGGAGATAAGATTTTTTTTTTATGGAAACTGCAAAATAACAAGAAAAATAACTTGACTTTAGCTGCATCAAGCAATATAAACTATTGCATCGCATGATAGGAAAGCTACCAAAAAACCAGACCTTGTAGTTGTTAAGTCACCAATTGTCCCAAAAGCTTATGCTATCAGGAAATGGGCCCAGAACGCATATCAATCTATCCAAAACCCTCTTCACATGTAAACCCCTCTCGAACTGGAGATGTAAACATCACAATCTCTGGAGGAACAGAATGCAAACAGGGAACAATGCAATCAATAGATTTGAATCCAAGACCTCTAGGACATTGAATCTTTGACACCATGTTAAGTAACCAATTGAAAACTTAAGTTCCAATATTGTTTATCAAGCTATCCAACAATTACCATATGAGAATAGAATTTAACATGGTTTAAAACACTACGCATTAAACAAGTAAAAAGCTACATGACAGAATTACCAAGTGAAGACAGGAAAAAGGCTCTACAACCAAATGGGAAATAGGAGTCGTGATTTTGTGTCAGTTAAAACTTGAACAATGGTGTAACAAGTTGTATTCGATATAACAAATCAAGCAATACCAAAAGGAATAGCCGTGCACAATTTTCTAATGAATCAGACTCATATAAAGATCATCACTAATATTTTCCAGCAAGAAAGACCAGTGTTGATCTCCTCCACAAAAACTTGTCCACTGACGAAAAACGCATTTTATCTCCACAAGAATGAGATATATTGGCAGCAGGTTTTGCACTACAGTAATTCAAGTGTACCAATTATGGTAAGCCTGCTACTAATGTTACTAACAATTCTAATAAGGATCGAATTTCACAAGACCCAGCAGCAACTTTGGACGCGGGTCAGGACGTCTGAAATCGTTTCTTCACCCGAAGTCCTCTCTCAACGCTAAAATGCTAAATCCCTCCATCCCAGATTCCATCACCACAGCCATGTTTTTATAATTAAGAAAAACACTTCTCCAAAAGGTGGTATATAATGGCAAATAGGTTTCTTCACATAACTTACTCAAACACAGTGCAGGTATATGCCTTTATATATGGAGTACAATTACCCTCTTCCACCCCATAAACTAACATTTTTGAAAAAAGCTACATCGACTGAGAATGAATGTTGTGGACACTGATCTTTGTAATCAGCATGTCAGGTGGTGAGCTAATGGGCCATTTGAGTGTATATATGCTTCTATCCAATCAAACTAGCCCCCGACCTATTGCTACCCAATATTTGCTCAATCTTCATTGAAAAGAGTCAAATGGAAAGCAGATACAGTTCTTTTTCCTTGATCAGTAACAAAGAGCAATATTTTGCTCCACGTGGTTGTAGAGCAGGTGCAACATACTCAACTTTAATTTGGTCGATTGAAAGAACAAAGGCAAATGAAATTTAGATGTCATTTGTACATATTATGATCATCTTGCTGTTTTGAACATTATTCTTTCAGTGTTCGAGGTGTTGCTATCAAGACAATCAAGTTCATGAAAATATCTATCAGCATCTCACAGCTGCTTATTTTAAGAATCGTATTCGTCTTTCTCATTGTCACATGTTCCATCGAAGGAGTAATAAAAAAACTGTCCTTGCAAGCCATCATGAAGATAAATTGTATTTCAAATTGTTCATACCCATTGATTTGTACAGAAAGGTGCTGCAGATCAGGCAATTTTGTCTTTGAGGTGAAAGAGGACAGCTTTAGGAAACTTAGGATATAGCAACATGGAGTTGCTTTTTGGTGGGTATCGGTTATGGAATATTCTAGGTTTGCTGTTCCAACATATAAAAGAAAGTTTCAGCCTTTCAGGGTTTCAAAAAGGTTGTTACCTTGATTTAGAAGGAGAAGTGTTGCTTAATCTGTAAGTATTTTTCTTCCAGAGCGAGATTCAAACACTGTTGAAGCCAAAGAGGCTTACTAAATGGCTTATTTCCTTCTTTGTTATTTCTTCAAAAATCTTCTAGAGATAGAATTGAGAATAGCTAATTACATCAATTTTATCTTTCTTTTAAGATCTAATAACGTATGAACAAGACGTACACGGTACATACACATGCATATGGAGAAATTTGAACACATGCATGTGAGCGAGAAAACTGACTTAGACAGAAGGACAAGTTATAGCTAGTATGAAGTCTGATATATTTAACTAAATTTTTAATCAGCCTCGCAGTAATCATGCCTTATAGTCCGATCTGTGAAGGTTGTAATTGGAAACGGAGCTTGCTTCTGTGAGATACGTGTGACCATGATGGCCATGTAAAGCTCCACTAACCATGAACAAGCGTTTAAGTGTGTAGCTTCAATTGTTGCAACAGAAATTCACTAATCATATTTTTAGAGCTCTGACTAATGTTGAGTGATTGCATTTGTGTTTGTGTTTGTATCAAAGAACAATCTTCTTTTTCGGAACAATGAGAACAAAGCATATTCAAGTTTCATACTTGAACGACCGAGCATCATTATTCTTGAAACTGCAATCATATTATTTATGCCCCACTAAACGCATGGCACTGGTACAAAACCCATTCAAATGAAAAATCGGGACTATTTACCATGTCTTTTTTTAATTTCGGTTTCACAGTCTAATATTCTCTCATTCCGTCTCCCTTATTCAGTAATGGAGCTAGCTTAGTGAAGAAAAACTGATAATCAAAATAAACTAGCAAAATAAACGAAACTGATATTCAAAATAGAAAACTTCAATAAACAAATAGCATCCACAAAAGAACCCTGATTTTGTGTTTCTAAAATAAATACCACACTTGCTAGGGAGTGTCACGGCAGCTGCGTTGGCACTATCCAGACTGCAGGAGGTATGGGCACGTGCTTCTGTTATGTTTTGACTCGGTAATGTGACATGAACTCCAATAAACAAATAGCACCCACGAAACACCCCTGATTTTGTGTTTCTAACATAAATAGCACACTTGTTAGGGAGTGTCACGGCAACAGCGTTGGCACTATCCAGACTGGAGGAGGTATGGGCACGTGCTTCTGTTTCGTTTTGACTCGGTAATGTGGCACAAAGCTTCTATCCAGTAAGTAGTAGATACCTGTGTCTCGAGAGCCATAAGGATAGTATGGCATGTTGTAGCCGATGGTATCATCAGTGTAGTATATGCAATTTGGCCGGCACCCGGGATAATCTGAAGCAGACACAGATAGAGAATAATTATCCCCCAAGAAGAGGGTCTCATCCCCTAGACTATGGATTTCAACCCTCTCAACAATCTGTCCATAGCTGCCAGCAGCAGAACTTCCGGCGCCACTACTACAACCGCCTAAGCCCAGCACCTTAAAGATCTTAAAACACGACGTTGCCCATCGTCTTGGATTACCTTTCCATTCGAGAAACCTCTGAACCAGCAACAAGTCTCCCTCATGTGATTTGACAATATATACCTTGTTAGCTTTTGTGGGAGTACGAGGAGCCACCACTCCCACTCGGGGTTTGCTAAAACTTTTGCTAATATCCACAGAGTATATCCCAGAATAGCGATCAACGACATAAAATTTTCCGAGATGATATATGGCATCCGTCAAAAAGGACATTTTTATCGGCGGTATGTAAGTCCACTTATTGTCGCCTGGTTTGATGTACGCCAAACTCCTCGGAATATCAAAAATTGCCGCGACAACGAAGTCATTATTGGGCATCAGGGAAGGATCATGCGACAAAACAACCTTAAGGATATGCATCTCGTAACGAAATTTATGGCGAATGGTGGGTTTGATATCTTGTTCAAGACTTACCTTAGGGAAACGGAACGACTTACCGGAGAAGGGGTTGAGGAGTGTAATCCCCGCGTCCGCCTCGTTCTCGGTGGCTAACCATCCGTGAGAAGAACCACAGCACCTCCGGGGATAAGGAACTCGCAGCTCCAAATTGAGGACCTTTCTCCGGGTGACGCTGTACAGTCTCCGGCGGTGGTAGTCCGCCTCCTCCGCCGTCTCGGCTGGTGGCGGTATCAATAACATCGGTACTTCCTGTTTGTGGACGGGATTCCCGTTCCGCTATTTAAGCCATTTGGCTTTCCCGCCAATTTTTTTTTGTCCTTATTTAAATTTTTTTTTGCATTTTGTGGCTTATTGTCAATTTTTTGGGATTATTGATTCGTTATGACGGGAGGAATCTAAAAAGTAAAAAATTTTGGTCGAAATTCAAATTTTTTTGAATAAAGACTAAAAAAGTGACTTTCCCGCCAATTTTCGTCGAAATTCAAAAAAAATTGGATTTCGATCAAATTTTTTTTACTTTTTAAGCTTCCTCTCGTCATAACAAAGCAATAATCCCTAAAAAATTAACAATAAGTTACAAAATGCAACAAAAAATTGAATAAGGACAAAAAAAAAAGCCAAAATAAGCCACTTTGGCTTATTTGTCCGAACGGGGCCTAAAGCGCTGCGTCGATGGTCCTTCTGGTGGTCCGCGGCGCCGTGCCATGGCTTGCAGACGGCGCCGAAGCGGATGTAGTCGGAGAGTTGGATCAGGCGGTGGAGGATCAACACCAGCAGGTCCTCCGGCAGGGAAGCCCAATCTGGTGATGAGCACCGGCTGCACCGTGCCAGTTTCTTCGAGGATCTCAGCAGCATCATCTCCGCAGATAAAATTCGAAACGATGATCGAGGAGAAGAAGGAAAACAAGCAAGGAAAACATCGTAAGAAGGAAACTAATAAGTTAAACTAGGAAAAATGGATATTACCTAGATTAAACAGGAAACTTAATAATGAGATTATTAGAGTTGTAAAAAAACCTATGAGATACAAATTATAATTGGATTTTCATTTCAAAACATTAACAGAACCCATCTGGACCATGAGATATTTAAAAAATATAAATTTATATAATAAATATCTAACTACTTTTAACTAGTTTATAAGCGAACCGAACCGGACTAAACCGTGAGATACAGATTATAACTGAATTTTCATTTTAAGAAAATATACAAATATGGTACTTTTTTTTTTTTTTTAAAACAGCCAATTCATTCATTCATACCCGAAGGCAAACGATTACATCGCAATACAGGAATGTACTAAACTATCTAATCCCAATACAGGAATGCACCAAACTATCTAATCCGAGACACGAGTTACAACACAAAGCACACCAGGCCACAGACTCAAGAACACCCTGCAAAAGCAACCGACACAAGTGTCACATAAGAATTCCGTCCGGGATAAGGCAGAGAGATACCAAATGGAATCTCAGCACAAATAATTTGGCAAAAAGCACAGATGTAATCACAACAACAACAAAATACAAGCGAGAGGAAAAATATATGCTCCCAAGGACAGGCCTCAAGGGCCGCCGGCCGGAACTGAACCAGGTTACCCAATCTAGAGTTGTGGAGTCCTTTGGGGGGCTCCGAGGCAAGCCTTCGCTGTCACGCAAGGCTTCGGGCGCTAAGGCCGAGGCAACGCCGAGGAGAATCTCCGGCAGGCCAAACGAGCCCACGACGGTTGAAGAACAAACACACCAACCCGCTAGATATGTTGCTGACCACCAACCAAAACAGAGAGAAACGCGACGGACCAAGACAGAACCGGAACTGCTCACGGAGAACCCTGACCCAGCCACCACCTATTGTACTAAAAAGCCCATTTTTCTTTGGGAAAATGACGGTCCAGGACGTGTTTTGATAATTAATACTCGCCAATGACATGCTAAGTACATTTCTTAAAGCTGAAAATGTCATTGATGGGTATTAAATATCTAAACACGTCCTTGGCCGTCATTTTCCCTTTTTCTTGTAGTTGGGCTTGCGCTAGGATTAAAAAGGCCCAACTGTCAAGTTAAGTATCTCAAGGAGCTAATGGTTCGATCTAAGAGCATCCACAGTGTAATAATCAAAATCAAAAGATTGCTAAAGTTAACAACGTGTACTTAAAAAAGTGCTCACATTGTAATAATCAAAGTTAGCAACCTTCTAATCAATAATCAAATTTGGGCATTTAAATAATCAAAAGTAACAATGTGTGACTTTACATTGCTAACTTTAGCAACCCTCTAAATGAATAATCAAAAGCTGACGTGGCAAGTTTTGATTATTCACTTTATGATTATTACATTGCAGATGCTCTAAGTCCACTATTAGCTTGAGGGGCATGAAAGACAATCAAGGGAGGAGAAATTCTTGGTTACAAAAATGCAACCGACGGTTCGGATTGAAGATACCGAACAAACCTAAAAAAAATAAGAAAAAGGGCTTTTTGCCTGATTGTAGTATATAGGGATGGCAACGGGGCGGATCGGAGGTGGATATTGACATATCCGAATCTGAACGCTCCACCCGTCCTCCGAATCCGCCCCGATCCCTGATCGGATATATTTTCGATCCTCCATCTTTGCCCCGAACGGAGAATGGAGATCTGATCGGGGATTCTAATATCCGAATTTGAAAAAAAAACCAGATTTTTGATCAAACAGAGTAAAGATTTTCGATCAAACAGGGTAAAAAAACAGATTTTCGATCATAAACAAGAATGGATTGTCGATTAAACAAAAAAAAAACCCCATATATAACACATAATAGTATTCAGAAAGCTCCCCCCAAGAATGAAGATTGGGAAACACACGATCCTTAATTGAATCATTTGGCTCTTTATTGCTTTTCATTATTTCTCCACTTCGCTCAAATTTGAAATATTACCGTAGAAAAGGATCTACATCTTGGACTTCGATTTCTTCACTTAATGTTACGCTGGGTGACATCACATTTGAAACGGGGTGATTTGAGCGGATGCAGGGACTGCATGTGTTGTGCACCATCTAGACCGTTTTCTCGGCAATCAATGCTTTGAAAAAGTTTTTTTTTTTATAAAATCCGAACCATCCAAAATACTTTTGGACGGTTGAAATTGCACAGCACCGTGCTGTGCACACCGCCCCCGCGTTTGATTTAAGCGTGCTTGCAGTGTTTCAGATTTCTAATCGATCAAACTGGAGCCGAGAGTTACATCTCCAAGTTCAACTCAGATTTTTGGTAGTGAAGCATATCAGAAACTTGTCTCCAGAAAATTCATCGAGCATGCTGCAAACGGATTAAAGATGCCAAAGGACTCGAAAGATTGCATATATATGATACAGAATCCAAACGAATGTGTTTGTCAAATTCCATCTTCGTACTCTGAAACTGCTTATTTTGAAGGTCATCAAATTCCATCTTCGTACTCTGTGGTTCACAAACTACCACTGCTTCAGCCTTATTCATCTGATGAGTTCCATCACGATCCAAGGAATTGAAAGGCATTTATATCTCGACCCTTCTTTGCTGATTCTGCAGAAGATGACTCACCATTCCGCAAAACAATTGCAGTCTGATATTTGGCTCTTTCTTCATTGCCATGATTTTTGTGGGACTTTGTTTCCAAGCTGCTACTTTTGCTGATTTCAAAAATTTGCTGAATAATTTATTTCATGAGATGGCAGTTCACTCAAATTTGAGCTTTTAGTGCCGAGTACAAATGAATCTGAGGCACTCAAGCCATCTGCTGCCCGGTTCTAGCCTTGTGGGATCATCAGGGCAATGAGTAGATTTTGATTGAGTGGGATGTTCAGTATGGGAAAGGAGGTGTTGTGCATCCAAACTCTGAGTTCTTGAAGTGGTGGGCTCCTCATTGTCCAATGAGCTTCCTGCAACTGGAAGGACAGGAACTTCTTCACAGATATCGGGTAACGTTGTGATAGGCCATCTGTATCCGACTTCCTCTCTAGTTGATGTAATTGTAGGTTGAAATGGCAGCTTTTGGTCCGTCATGATATCTTGCAAAATTAACAGCTTCACAATAAAGAGGTGTAATATATCATGTCACATTTGATGGTGGAATTAAAAATGATCAGAAGAGCTCCATGGAACTCCAATCATGAATACTAGTAAGCAGATTCGTGCGCAAGTTATTCAACTAACAGCTTAACCTCTTCCCATATATAAAACATGCAGTATCAGTTAACTCTGCTTCTATGCATGGAAGATGGTATGTAATGAAGCTATTTCTGAAGCAGCTGATCGAACTTCTTTCAAACAACCCAGGAACATTAGAGGACATGAAACTGGATGTCATTGAGCTTACAAGAGTGGTCGGTTACCATATTCTTGCAGTGGCTTGTCCCCATCCCTACCTTAGAGCAATGGCATTTCACTAAGAATGGTACACCAACCAATCATGTCACTACTTGCAATTATTATGTCATTTACTCCACCACAATTCGAAGTGGGCCCTATTCACCCGTCTATATATGTACAATCTGCGCGTGTAAACTTTCTGTTTTATCAACTTTCTGTGCATTATTATTTCCGTACTTTGGATAAAACCCCATTGAAAATCTAGCAATTTAAAGCTGCGAGCGTTTTGTACGATTTTAAGGGGAAATTGGCAAAATAAATTACCCTCGGCAGTAGAATACTTGAAGGAGAAGGGACATAAAAAATAAAAATGTAAGGAGGCCCATACTGTTCAAACGTGGCAGCCCTGTTAGTTGATTAATAGGAGTAAAATATTTTCCCTGAAAATGATGTAACGTGCCTTTCTCTTGAAGGACTTGTTAAATTATCTGGTCTCCGCAAAATATCTTATCTTAATCTTTAAAATTTCCAACTTTAAAACACGGCTTGGAGACAAGACAATTTGTGGCATTTGCACTTTTTCGGATAGGGCAAAGTCCACTTTCACCCTGTGGTTATCGTCATGTGCGGATACCCCTCTCATGGTTTAAAACTGGCCACATATAACCTACCTGTGATTTTGAAAATGTGCGGATAGACCTCAAGCCGTCATGTTTTCCATCCATATTAATAGAGGTGTATCTCACACGCCTCTAGAATGTAATCTGAGTCGTTCATAATGTATTAAATAAAGAATAGAGTATCTCTGT
>JAOTQK010071819.1:0-10580 GCA_025642025.1 Rhododendron ferrugineum | reverse complement strand
CGAGGGGGGTGCCGTAAAACCCTTCCCCCCTCGTAACATGGCTTCCGAACCCTCAAACGAATCTCTGGTTTTCAATTGAAATCAATCAATTTTCAAATCCAAAAACGGTTTCTCGGATGGCAAACCACAAATCCGGGTGGCGACTCTTTCAATCTTTCAAATCAAAAACCCCTATTTTTCGGGCATGCAGCCCACAGATTGGTTGTTAGGTAAAAGGATGGAAAATCATACACGTAACTTGAGAACTTGACACTTGATGCCATGTAGTGCGATAAGTAAATTGAGATAATGAGTTTGGAAACAAAATGGGAATATGAGTTGGTATGTGGGCCGTTTACTTATCATCCATGTCCCTCATTAACTGCATTCTTGCAAAACTTGAGTCCTAAAAACACTTATGGCTGAATGCAATACAAATGAATCGAATCGGATGTACAAGGTCACGAGTACCCGGAACTTGAATCGGATGTACGGGGTCATGAACACCCAGAATGTAAAATGGATGTACGGGGTCACGAGCACCCGAAAATGTATTGTGCGTATATGGGGTCCTAAGACCCGGAAAGTTTCTTAAGCTCACTATTCGGTTTGTTAATTGAGAAAGAGCTACTTGAGCTCACATTGGAGTTCAACGGGAGATGTACGGGGTCTTTAAGACCCGGAATGTAAGTCATTTAATGAAGAAGCATGCGAGATGGAGTTTGATCAATAAGGACACATAAAAGATGATTAATAGATTGATTAATGATAAGTGAAGTGCCCCTTGAGTCTTGAGTTCCCTTCATGAAGTTGTGTAAGTTGCATTCTCTTTTGTTGTCTCAAACTGCATTCCTTTGTGTTCAAATCTTCTCATTTGCATATAAAATTTGTAGAGATTTTCCTACTGGGCACGTGTTTTGCTCAACCCTATCATTCTTTCAGGTACAACTCAAGGACATTAGCACGGAATGCTTGACGTGCATGCAACTTCTTTTGAAAGCTAACAGTGGAGAATTACTTAAGACATTTTTCTTGTAAACTCTCTTTTGGGAAGTTGCAATTGTAACTTTCGTTCAAATCCTTGATTTGGGAGTATTGTATTCACTTAACTTATCTTTTGACTAATCTTTATCAATTTGGGGGCCGGAGTGCCGTTGTTGCAATCTTTTGAACTTGATAGTACTTAGCAAATGAATATGAGAAAGTCTTTTGGGTATATATGAGTATATCGCGGTGGATTTTCCGTTTAAAGCTAACATTATTATTATGTTGAAAATCGAGGGCGTGACAAATTGGTATCAGAGCATCTAGGCTTGAATACATTGAGACCGTGGGGAGACTTTAATCTCATGGGTTCAAAATCATAGCAAAATTTTTACATGACATTTGTGCTTGCATGAATGAGTCTGTACATCGGTATGACATTGTGTAGACACCCCAATTTGGACCTATTATTTATCCTTAATTTGTGGCCTTGAGGCTCCCCAATGGTGAAATGAAATCAAAACAGGACTTGGCTAAAGCTTGAACAATGTTTCTTGGTCTTTTACAAACCATAACCATCATTTTTTCCAACACCCTAAGGGTAAAATGGGAACACATTTCAATGTACAAAGTACCTTTGAATGAAACCAATTGGGTTAGAAAGAGGACTTAACAAGCTTTCCAACACTTCGAAAAACACCAAAAACAGAGTTCAGGAGTGTCCGTGGCGGCCCGTTGAAGTTGGGCAGCCACTCCTGAGCGCTCGGGAGTGCCACTCTTGAGCGCTCAGAAGTGCTGACAGGCCAATGCATGTTGAGCTTGACCATTGACCATGGCTTTTTCAGGCTTTCAAGCCTGCAATTCAAACCTGCATGTTCCAGAGGCTTGCCAGAGCCAGCAGGAATCTCATCATGCTCTTTTTCCCTCCAAAACCATTTTCCATTTCATTTTCTTTTATTTTTCAAAATTCAAAACTATTTTCTCCTCCCCTATATATAACCTCATGTTCTACCTTGCAAGGACCACGAAAAATCAGTCTCTCCCTCCCCCTTTTGCAGCCAAAAATCAGTCTCAAAAACTCTCTCAAACTCTTTCGAAACAACCCCCATTTTCTAAAGAGAAATCACTAATTCTTAAGGAAAATCCTTACTAGAAATGGAGGTCTAAATTCCCTCTTCTCAAACTGTTTTCTAACCATTTTCAAGCTCCAAAGTTAGTCCAAGAAGCCAAGTTCAAATCAAGCAAAGATATAAAGGCTCTCTTTATACTTCAATTCTATTATTTTTCTACTTCTGAGGGGGATCAAGGGCTCATACCAGTTCCTCATACTGGTTGTGAGTTCATTTGATCTTATTTTAGCAATAAGAGCAAAAGGAGCACAAAGAAATAAAATAATTTTATGGGCACTGCATTCACTCCCGAGCGCTCGGGACTACTCCTGAGCGCTCAGGAGTGCTGTTGTCACCAAAATCTTGTTTTGTCATCAGATATTGCTTTTTTCTGTATTTCAGTAGATATTGGGTGCGCACTGGTCCCTCCAGAGCCCAGTTAAATTTATTTTATGTTTGCAAGGAAGTGATACTTGGATATTCAAGACCTGTTCTTGTTTGTTTGAGTCTGTCACTGTGCAAACTTGTATAGATGTTGCTTTAATCCTTATGCATGTGTTTGAATATTTTGTTTATCGTCGAAGGTATTAAGTTCTGTTTTGCAGGGGCAAAGGAGTACTCCTGAGCGCTCAGGACCACTCATGGGCGCTCAAGAGTGGTTCTAGTAGCAAAAGTTCATTTTCTGCCATTGTTCATTCTGCATTGTTTCATTGAAACATACTATACAGATGCACCGACATACGCTCTTATTTGATATATATGCGGATATGTGCCTAACTGTTCAATGAAACAAAATTTTTTTGATAAAAATTCCCACAAACATTGAGTAGAGACTGACATTGCGTCGGACGAGAGAGGTGCCGTAAAACCCTTCCCCTCTTGTAACGTGGCTTCCGAACCTCAAACGAATATCTGGTTTTCAATTTCAAACAATGGTTTTCAAATCAAAACGGTTTCTTGGGTGGCAGACCATAAATCCGGATGGCGACTCTTCAAAATTTTCAAATCAAAACTCTATTTTTTCGGGCCGCCCCGATCCACCCGGGGCTGTGGTAGCCCTTAGTGGCGACTCTGCTCGGGACAGCTTAATTAATTCTTAGAGTTTATATACATTTGTGAACAATCATTGCAAAGTCTGTCAAAAACAACGACGCTTTATGCTCGTTGAAGGAAGGAAATGGGGATTCTAACTGGATTTCTATTCGGTCGTTCTGACCTGGGGCTTTTTGATTGGTTACTTGTGTATTTTTCTGTAAGTATTAATTAATCAAGAGAGCCAAGCTTGAAAAATGTTTGTAGGATTTTCAAAATATTTTGTTTCATTTTCTATCTTTTGTACATATATCTTGTTCAACCTCGTTGTTGGGTTCTGGCAATCCTGCCCGGCTTACCGGTGACAGGGAATCCCAAAATGCTCGGCAACCTTTGACGGTGATGAGTCATCCCTGCTGTTTGTACCGTTGTTGGGTGAACGCTCAGCAATGAGAGGCATACATTGACTCTAGTCTGGGGAACCCTCTTTAAACCAAAACTCGGCCTCTATACATGTGCAGAAAGCAATAGAACCTTCCAAATTAGAACAGGAAGCCGCAGGGTAGGATTATGTGTTATATCCTGCCTACATGTTATTGCTTTCTGCATCTCACCATGCATCTCATCCATGTCATGCCATCATGATGTCTGTTAAATTTCAAGTATTGTGTGGTCTATAAAAGGTTGTCGAGACCCGATGAAGAGTCGTGCACCCCGGTGTACGTTGTCTAAACTACATGAGTCCTTAGAACAATGAGACTTTGGGAAATCAAAACATACTAAGTCCTTGACTAATGCCTAATCGAGGATTCAATGGAGAATAAAGAATAACGTGGAAACGATGTCGTGACGCCACGTCACTTACACCACTTCGGCTAATGGCGCCATGCCACTGACGCCACTCTGGTTATGATATCACGTCGTCCATTCTAAGCTATTCCAAGTTCAAAATTGAAACTTCGAGTGAGGACTAATTGAATACTTAGTTCATTTTGACATCTCTTAGAACCTGTCGTTCTAAACAAAGGATACAGCCTGAAAGAAATTCTGAGGAATGAGGCAGCCTTCGAAAGACCGTGATCATATCCCGCTTGCACATCGCACCTTGCATCTTATGCTGTCCGATTGCTTTCGGGTAGAACTCTTAGACTCGCTCGCGCGGCTTGTTTAGGATTGCCTGGACCGATGAAGAGTTGTGCTTTTTAAAGGGCACGTTATTGAAATTAATTAGTCCTTGGAACGATGAGGTTTTTGGGATATCGAAATTCATTAAGTCTTCAATACATTTTTTTTCAATCATGGATTCAATGAAGATTAACGAAATAGTTAGGCTACAATGTCGTGATACCCACACCACTCAGGTTATAGTGCGAAGTCACTTACACCACTTAGGCTAATGGTGCCATGTCACTTACGCCATCCCGGTTACGGTATCATGTCATTTACGCCAAACGGTTTTTGAAACCAAAACAGAAATTTCGGGTGAAAAATGTTACAGACTTAATTTGTCTTGATATCTCCCAAGTCTTGTCATTCCTAATCAAAGGAGACACACTCGAAAGAATCTTTGAGGACTAAGGCAATCCTTCACAAGTTATCATTTCTTGAATCAGGGTCTAGGAGACCATAAATCCATGGAGTTTGGGATAACTCCGGTGTTCGCCGTGCCCAAACGGCTCCCTCTAGTTCAGTCTAGCCTTAAGGGCATCTTCCAGCAGTCTTATTGCTCTGTCTCGGATGGTCTTAGATAAGGAGATTGGCTCTGATTCCCAACGTGCGGAATTTAACCTGCCTGACAACGACCTACCCATGACTGTTGGAACTATCCTTAAAGTTTGATCCCATGAGTCGACGATGACGACACGTGAATAACAATTCTTTTATTCATACACATTTTTTTTTCAATGAATCCCAATAAGGACACATTCTGAGTTTGCTTTTTTTTACTTTACTATCAGCACTGAGCCACCCATCCTACACAAAGCCATACCACCTTCTCTGATAACCTCAAATGACATGGCAAACAGAGCTGGTTTAGGTGAAAAAGGCTATAGAGGAAATGAGTCAAAAAATGGATAAGCAGATGACTCTATTGCAAGAGTTGGTTGACCTTTTCACTTCCGCCATGTCGAATCCAGATCTGGGACTAAATGCTGATGATGCCAAGATCAAAGAAACTCCACAAATCTACCACCCTCCTACAGTTAGAATCAAACCATGCTCAAAAGTGAAGTTCTCAGACATGTTAAAAGACTTGGTGGAATTCCATGACGCCAAGAATCGCTCAAAGGAGGAAATTGGATCCCTGTCTAAAACTAGTGTTGAAAGGCAAGTCATGCACATTGATGAGATCAACCCCAAAAGCAAAAGAGTGTTATGCAGTTGCGAAGCAAGCAAAACTTTCGTCAGAGGCCCACTCGGCACCACCATGAACCCTCAATCCAGCTGCAAAATCCAACCAAGGATCTTCTCCCGTTTTCCTGTACCTTTGTCCTCAGTTTATGAGAAGCTCCTCGAAGCCGGTCTCATCGAGCTGCTCCCTCAAACTCCTCTACCTCAAGAGCTCCCGGCGTCCCATAACCCAAATGCCTACTGTGCTTTCCACCAATATATCGGCCATTCCACCAATAATTGCTTCCGTCTCCGCCACAAGATCCAAGACCTTATCGACAACGGAACCATCCCAGTGCCGGACCTCAGATCTGGAGGAGGATTTTGAGTGCAATAAAGTCAATCCATGAAACCTAATCGACAACGGAACCATCCCAATGCCGAACCTTAGATCTAGAGGAGGATTTTGAGTGCAATAAAGTCAATCCATGAATGGAATTTCTCACAAGTCTGGAAAGCTTTTAAGTTTCAAGTCGAGTTTTCTTCAAGTCAATTTTTAGTCAGTTTGTATTTCGAGTCTTTCATGCTTTCGCATCTGTATGTTTTCAAATTCAAGTTTGTAGTCAAAGAAGAAAAACCAAAAAGAGAGTCAGTTTCATAAGTCTGAATTACGTTATGACCTGATTCCTTTGCAAGAAGGATACGTAGGCAGCCTCATCCTGAGGCCCGGTCATGTTCATTTAAGTCGATTCCAAAATTCTGTCACGATCTTTCGAGTCAATCCTTCATCGGTCTGTCCCGTCTTTCGAAATCAATCTCAAGCCTCTTGTGTCGAAATTGTGATAATAAACTTGTGTTTTATGGTAATCCCTTAACTTAGAATTGTTTTTCACCATCAATTGAGGAATCAAAACACGAGATACTTTGTCCTTGCAAGAAGAAGAATTTCATGGGACCACTCCCTGACGCCATCGAGAAGCAACACCTTGGCCCGAGAAAAAGCTCGCTAGATCAAAACCTAAAAATGTGATCTAGGCAAAAGTTAGAGCACACAAATCTCTTAACTTGCATCTAGGATCCAGTTATCAAGTTGTGCAATTGAAAATGAAGAAAGACATTATTTTCTTTTGTCAAACACTTGAAGATATATATCCATTAATAACCCCTTTGAGCCTAAATTGATTTCTTTGAAAGAACCCAGCTAGGCAACTATCCCCCACACCAGAGTGAAATGAGGAGGACAAATGTGCCAAACACATGATTATCATTGGCGCATCAGAATTCAAAGTGTGAAAGTGCTAAATACATAGGCACAATGAAATGCAAAGCATGGAAGAAAAATCAGAGAAAACTCAAAATCAACGAAAGTGCCAAAAACATCAGCACAACAAAAGGTGAAGGAAATCAAGTGAAAGAAGACACCCATCAAAAGCAAAAAGGGTACAAAAATGTTCAAGATGACTGCTAGCTTTCGAAACCTAAAGAAAATGAAAATTTTTGAGCCTATTATTCTTTCTTTGTTAAGCCAAACCTTGGCCACGTTACAACCCGAATAAAGTCCTTTCAGATTGGAAAACACAAACTTGATAACAAAAATCCTATACAATAGGAGAAAACAAGGAGGGGCAAGACATTTTGTGAATCCCGCAAAATCGAAGCTGGGGCATTTTTGAAATCTATGGGTTGTCATCAGCAATCTGGGGCACGGTTCATGGTAAAAATTCTCGTGTTTTGATAAAACATGATCAAAGAAAATTCTGAATGAGCATCACTTGATGGTGCTAAAACAATTTCAAAGACCCGAATGGGAAAATCTTCAAAACTGGATCGTAACAATTTCAAACATCAATTGTGGGGCATGCTTGCCATTTTTCAAACCCCCAAGTAATCAAACTCCTCGTCCAGTTAAGATAATCATTGAGAGTCATTCCTCTCATAAATGGTCTTTCTTGTCTTATGAGTCATCTAGGCCTTGCCCAAATTCACACAAGGTCTTTCCCGGTCATCATCTAGTCAAGTCACTTTGATCTTGAGATCCCAACTCGTGAGAGAAATTCAGATACATGGAAGAACCGTGATAAAACTGGTTGCCGAAACTATCAGTGGAATCAAGAAAAAAAACCAGAACTGAGACTTGTCACTCACTGGGGTACACCAGCCCAATGTCATCAATCATAGCAAGCATACAGCCAACCTCAAGACTGGGGAATGCATTCTCAAAACTCAAGCCCTAATCAAAGTCAAACTTAAACCAACTCCAGCTCAAGCCCTGGATTCAACTCAAACCCAATTTCCATCCGAAGACAACCTCCATCCCAAATCCCAAAATCCTAAAAATACCAGCCCGCTGGCCAAAAACAATAAAGCAGAAAGGGTACTCGGACATGCCCTTTGTTTTTCAAAATAAAAAAAATAAAAAATCATCGTCGTTGTCAAATGATGAATCACGGGTCTCACTTTCTAGTCTCGACCTCTTATGGTCGCCTTCGTCTATCATATTTGTCAACACGACTGCTTGACATGTTGCCATAGATTTGACATTGTCTTGAGAGACATCTTTCAATCATCTTCTACCATAGATTTGGCATCATCCTCCAGGACATCTTTCAATCAAATTCCACCATAGATTTGGCACCGTCCTAAGGGACATCATTTCAATCAACTTTCGCCATAGATTTGGCTTCTTTCATTCACCTTCCGCCATAGATTTGGCGTTGACCTGAGGAACATCTTTCAATCATCTTCTGCCATAGATTTGGCATCGTCCTCCAGGACATCTTTCAATCAAATTCCGCCATAAATTTGGCACCATCCTAAGGGACATCATTTCAATCAACTTCCGCCGTAGATTTGGCTTCTTTCATTCACCTTCCGCCATAGATTTGGCGTTGACCTGAGTGATATCTTTCAATGATCTTTCACCATAGATTTGCTTTTTAGTCCTTCGTGACAAATTAACTTGTTCCGTTGGATAGCACCCCTCGCGGTGTATTAGCCTTTTATTCCTTCGTGACAAACTAACTTGTTCCGTTGGATGGCACCCCTCGCGGTGTATTCGCTTTTTATCCTTTCGAGACAAACTAACTTGTCTCGTTGGATAGCACCCCTCGCGGTATACTTACCTTTTATCCCTTCGAAGCAAACTAACTTGTCCCATTGGATAGCACCTCTCGCGGGGTATTAGCCTTTTATTCCTTCGTGACAAATTAACTTGTTCCGTTGGATAGCACCTCTCGCGGTGTATTCGCTTTTTATCCCTTCGAGACAAACTAACTTGTCCCGTTGGATAGCACCCTTCGCGGTGTATTTTATGTCACGTTTATAACCTTTTTGCTAGTTTAATTATTCCACCCACTGGGATAGACCAATCGGTGGGCACTCCTCCATCAATCTATCTTGTCGATTATTTGCTTGCATGTCTTTTTGCCTTTTACCACATGCATGTTTGCATTTGCCCCAAAGAACTATGTTGGTCTGATCCCTGCAAAAAAGGGTACGTAGGCAGCTCGAACGAGCACGACCTTATGTTCCGAATGCTTGCACATTATTACTTGCATTTGATTTTAAATTAAGGATTTAGTAGGGCTCGAATTGGGCTGTCTCAATCTTTGGACGTCACTCGTATCCAGACATGATGCCGAGCGCCATCCAAAGAGGGGCAACTGTAGACACCCCAATTTGGACCTATTATTTATCCTTAATTTGTAGCCTTGAGGCTCCCCAATGATGAAACAGAATAAAAAATAGGACTTGGCCAAAGCTTGAACGATGTTTCTTGGTCTTTTACAAACCATAACCATTATTTTTCCCAACACCCTGAGGGTAAAATGGGCAAACATTTCAATGTACAAAGTAACTTTGAATGAAACCAATTGGGTTAGAAAAAGGACTTAACAAGCTTTCCAACGCTTCGAAAAACACCCAAAACTGAGTTCGGGAGTGTCCGTGGCGGCCCGCTGAAGTTGGGCAGCCACTCCTGAGCGCTCGGGACCACTCTAGAGCGCTCAGGAGTGCCACTCTTGAGCGCTCAAAAGTGCTGACAAGCCAATGCATGTTGAGTTTGACCATTGACAATGGATTTTTCAGGCTTTCAAGCCTGCAATTCAAACTTGCATGTTCCAGAGACCTGCCTGATCCAGCAGGAATCTCATCATGCCATTTTTTCCCCAAAAACCATTTTCCATTTCATTTTCTTTTATTTTTCAAAATTCAAACCTATTTTCTCCTCCCCTATATATACCCTCATGTTCTACCTTGCAAGGACCACGAAAAATCAGTCTAAAAAACTCTCTCAAACTCTTTCGAAACAACCCCCATTTTCTAAAGAGAAATCACTAATTCTCAAGGAAAATCCCTAAGAGAAATGGAGGCCTAAATTCCCTCTTCTCAAACTGTTTTCTAACCATTTTCAAGCTCCAAAGTTAGTCTAAGAAGCCAAGTTCAAATCAAGCAAAGGTATAAAGGCTCTCTTTATACTTCAATTCTATTATTTTTCTACTTCTGAGGGGGATCAAGGGCTCATTGTCACGCCCTGGATTTTCAACATAATAATAATAATAGCATTTCTAATAAAATGCATCGCGATATTACATCATAATACCCCAAACATTTCCCATAATCCATCCAAGAGAACATATAAGTTTAAAGGTTTACAATAATGGCACTCCGGCCCCAAATTTTAGACAATAATCCCAAAAGAGTAAGTCAAAGAATATAATTGAAATTACAATTACATCTTCAAATTTGTTTTACAAAAGATGCCATAGTAATTCCTCGGTGTTAGCTTTCAAAAGAATAGTCAAATGCACAGCAAGCACTTCATGTCAACGCCCTTGAGATGTACCTGAAAATATTAATAGGTTGAGCTACACTAGCCCAGTAGAAAAATCTTTGCTCAAACTATATGCAGATGAGATGAAAAATGCACCGAGATGAACAGTGATACAAGAAAGTTTCCCATGAGGACAAGAGCAAGAGGATAAGACTTGACAATCAACACCGTTCATATTTACGTCACTTAACAATCTCTAAATTCTCCGTTTTCATTATATCAAGTGTTCTCAATTTCCTTTCCGGGCATTTAGGACCCCGTGCATCCCGAATTCATTCCGGCATCGCACCGTCGGTGGATCCGTGGCTTTCTTT
>JAOTQK010071780.1:0-10583 GCA_025642025.1 Rhododendron ferrugineum | reverse complement strand
ACGTCAGGGTGCCACAAAAGTCCCGCGCGAACGGCTGAATAAAGTTGATTTGACTGGGATTGACTGGCGTGCGCCACTGGAAGCTGATCCAATGCTCGATGGCCGACACGTGGCAGCTTACCAGCGCACGCCAGTGCATCACCAGCGTACACAGGTAGGGTTTTGCTGAGGCCATTTGGCTCTGGCTCGATGGGTTCGAAAAGGGTTCGACAAGGTTTAGATGAGGTTCGGGAAGCTCAAAGCTCAAACGCACTGACAACCTCGGGACGTTCTTGACCTCACTCATCATTGGGGAATCAAAGACCGTAAGTGAACTAATCTGGACAGTCCAGAATAGGGTGTCTACAGGAATTTAATTTTTTCGTCATTCTTAAAAGAGAATGAACATTACCGTTCTTTCTATTAGTTAAAATGGTGTTGATCCCACCATAAAGTGATGTCATGATTATCAACAAATAAGAGGGAGGGTAACATTCACCCTCTTTTAAAAAGGGTGAACAAAATTTGAAAGTGCGTAAATCGCTAAAACCCTATAATAGGATAGTGCACCCTAAAACCCTATGAAAGTACCTAAAACCCTAGGGTACCCTATGAAAGTGCAACAAGATCGAAAAACACAAAAAAGACATATTTTGTGTTTGCCAAACAAGGCTCTTGTCTCGTTTAAGACAATTTAAATGAAAAAAAGACATTTTTATGTTAGCCAAACAAAGCCTTTGTCTCATTAAAGGCAATTTTGTCTTTTCACTAGGGGTGTTTCAAAATTGACCGGACCGAAAAAAAACCCCGAAAAAACCGACCTATCGATTCGGGGTTCAGTCGGGACGGTGCCGGAAATTTTCTAGTTCGGAGTGGATCAAACCAAATCGAACTTATTTCGGTTCGGTCTCGGTTATGTGAAATTACGGACCGAACCGAAGTATATCTGTACTCAAAGTACATATAGTACTAGTTTTTACAGTGATATGCAAAGGGAGAAGAAACAGTCGTGCTACACACAACAATCTGTGCACAGATTGTGCACAGATTTTTTTGTAGGGCCCACCACGGGTCTCACACAAATCATTCGACCCGTTCATTAAATGTAAAACATTTTTTTGAGGGTCCCCGCAAAAAATAAGCTTAATCCGATACCTATAAGTGCTTCATCCAACCATCTAACTTTTCATTCAGATTTCCGGATAATGAAAAGTTTTATGGTTGGATTGAGTATCTATAGGTATCGGATTGAGCTTATTTTTTACGGGGACCCTTGAAAAAGTGTTTTACATTTAATAAACGGTTCGAATGATTTGTGTGAGACCCGTGGTGGGCCCCAAAAAAAAATCTGTGCACAGATTGCAGTGTGTAGGCTTTCTGGAGAAGAAAACAGGCGAGAGCTGCTTTTCGCCCCCTTCCTGACATCCACCCCTTCCCACCTTTTTGTCCATTTGACCGATATACCCCCACTCCAATTTTTAATTCCTTTTTTGATTTAATTCTTTTCTTTATTTAATTAATTTTATCTTATTTATTTAATTCCTTTCTTTATTTTATTGAAATACTTATTTAATTTTTATTTGATTAACTCAAATTATGTTTTCAACTAACTTATGTTTTTTACATTATTTTAATTAAGACCCCCGTTCCACTAACAACTTTTTTCACTTTTTTGTTTGTCTTTATTTGAATTTTTTTTTTGCGTTTGTTAGTTTTGTGCTTAATTTTTTGGTTTTCCAATTCGTCTCATCAAGAGAGTCCGAAAACTATTTTTTTTTTTTTACTTTTACCCAAATATTTTGAATAAGGACCACTTTTAAGTAAAAAAATTTGACTTTTTTTACTTTTTTATACTTAAAAGTGATTCTTATTCAAAATATTTGGATAAAAGTAAAAAGAATTTACTTTTTTGATTCGTCTCATCGAGACAAATCAATAAGTCACAAAAGTTTGGCGCAAAACTAACAAACGCGAAAATAATTCAAATAAGGACAAAATTATGATCAATATATATGTTCTGCTGGTTCCCACAAGGAACATCATTCTCAAATGGCCAACTATCTGAAATTGAAAAGTTGTAGTCATCCATTGTTCCGCCCCGAATTTTCCACTGCGGCGTTCCTAGAAAATTTGGAATTCTCCGTGGCACTAAAATCAAACTCTTTTTTTTTTTTTTTTACAATATATAGTTTATGACGAAAGCCTAAGGGAAAGAGGAATACATGACTTCTTAGTGGAATCTGTGTACACAAAACTCTTATATCCTTTTGAAACACAAAGCCCTCCTTTTATAGCCTCTAGAAATAACATTTTTGGCACACGAATCAACATTTTTTGACAAGCTAATCGCTGCCTTATCTTGGCACACGAATCAACATTTTTGTTACATTCTGTCTGGTCTTTTTTTTTGTCCTTTGTTCACACTTTAAGCATGAGGTGTAAGCATGTTGTGTCAAGTTTAAACCAAATGGTGGCATAGTTTCCCTACTCTCTACGGTCTTTTTTTTGGAACTAATAATAGGCCACATTTATTAATTGGCACACAGATCAATATTTTCGTCTTTCCAAATTCAGTGATTAAATGGACTGATCTTTGTAGTACTGTAATTGTCCCGATCACATTTTAGACTGTCCAAAATTATCAACGTTGTCCGATCAAGTCCCGAGATAAGTCAATTTTCTCATGCTGCCACACATCAATAGTGAGGTTTAAGAGAAAAAAGAAAGAGATAGAAAGAGATAAATTGATAAACAAAGAAATAAATAAGAAATGAAATTGCATGAACAATATTAAATAAATAAGAAAAAAGAATTAAGAAATTAAATAAAAAAAGAATTTAGTTAAAAGGGAGGGGTATTTTGGATAAATAAGAGCGAGAAAATATATAAAAAATATTCAATAAATAAAAGAGATAAAGAAAAAGAGAAAATTAAATAATTAAATAAATAAGATAAAATAATTAATAAATTAAATAAAAACAGAATTTAATTAAAGGGGAGGGATATTTCGGACTTTTGGCATGGGAGCCATGGGAGTGTCAGGGGTGGAAAAAAGTAATTTGCAAAACAGGCATGCTTTTTCAGTTTTTCCTTTTCCCCAAAGGGCCCAAACTGTCAGAGTACAAATGCGTGTCCTTTTCCCAGAAAAATTCAGTCAGAGAAAAAATCCACTTGCCGCACAAGCACCAATGCACTGAACCACAATGTAAAAGAAAACGCATGTGTGTTTACAAGTTATTTTAAATTTTTAAAAGGACACGCATTGTGGTTCAGTGCATTGGTGCTTGTGGGGCAAGTGGGTTTTTCCTCTGACTGAATTTTTCTGGAAAAAGGACACGCATGTGTACTCTGACAATTTGGGCCCTTTGGAGAAAATGAAAAAGCATTCCTGTTTTGCAAATTGCTTTTTCCCACCCCTGACACACCCATGGCTCCCATGCCAAAAGTCCAAAATATCTCTCCCCTTTAATTAAATTCTGTTTTTATTTAATTTATTAATTATTTTATCTTATTTATTTAATTATTTAATTTTCTCTTTTTCTTTATCTCTTTTATTTATTGAATATTTTTTATATATTTTCTCGCTCTTATTTATCCAAAATACCCCTCCCTTTTAACTAAATTCTTTTTTTATTTAATTTCTTAATTCTTTTTTCTTATTTATTTAATATTGTTCATGCAATTTCATTTCTTATTTATTTCTTTGTTTATCAATTTATCTCTTTCTATCTCTTTCTTTTTTCTCTTAAACCTCACTATTGATGTGTGGCGGCATGAGAAAATTGACTTATCTCGGGACACGAAAAAAAGATGTTTAGATCAAGCACCCTACACACATCGGATGCCGTTGATTCCCGCGTAGGCGCCCTATTATACACGAAAAAATAGGGTGATTGATCCATGCTCCTACACACATCGGATGCCGTTGATTCTCGCTTAGGGCCCCTCGGTTTTTTTTTTAAGAATTTGTGAACGGATCGGATCGGCCGTCCGGTGGCCGAAGAAGGCCCGGCGGTAGCCGTCGGAACGATTTCGGTGGATTTTGGTCGGTCCTCGTGGGTTTTCCGAGCGAAAAGTGATGAATAACGATTTTGGTACGGATGCTCTATGTAAGCAGAGAGTAGGGGGACAATAAAGAAAATTATGTCATTTGACTTGGATAAAAATACAATCATATGTCTTCTTAAAAAAGTTGGAACTCTCAAAGGGATCATAAGGTCCCGTTCTGCTTTCTTTTTAAATTTTTTTTCAAAAAGATGGTAATTTCAAACTTAAATATAACGAAAATAAAAAATAATTTTTTGATTTTTTTGCACCGTTTAAAAGATCTCAATGAGATCTATCAAACAAGATCCATATTAGTAGGAAATTATTTGCGTAAATACATGATTTTTAAACTTGAAATTACTTTCATTTTCTAAAAGTTCTTTTTTTAAGAAACTGGAACACCCCTAATTAGCTCTCTTGGTATAAAATGGGTGGGAAACCCATCTGTTTACTCCAAAAAAATTCAAAAACCTTTTCAAGTACATTCGTTTCAAATCACGACCAAAGATCCAGCCATCAAGCTCTTCAGGAAGACGATTCCGGTGCCAGAATCTTGTACTCCGGCAATATCAGAAGAGAAATACGCTGAGGGTTTCCAGATTCCGTACAAGTCCCAAGCTATGGTAATTCTTTAAAATCACGACCTTCTTCAAATCTGTTCGACCGGAGTTTCGCCGACCCAGATAGAAACTCTACGATCACCAACGCTCATCCCCACCACCAGTATCCAACCCTTCAGACTCTTTACGCGGTTGAATTTATCCGAATAGGCACCAAGGGAGTCCTAGAGTTCCCATGGTAAACAATTTCCAACCCTCCTCTCTCTCTCTCTCTCTCTCTCTCTCATAATATATACATACTAGAGGTTGGACACACGTAATGTGTATGCAAGTTGAGTTTAATGAACTAACCGATGCAAATAAAAAACAAATTAAATGATGCAGAATAAAAGAATGAATGAAAAACAGTAACCGATTTCTCTCTTAGCCCATTCAAATATCTACAAAAGATAAGTAGAGATGATTTTAATTCGTAGAAAATAACCTAATTGTCATCGAGATCAAATTTAAAACCTTTCTTAGATATCTAGAGAAAACAGAGAAGCAAATTTTGATGGAAGATTTATATCTCTGTGGTAATGGTTAAAGTTGGACAAACTGAGGAAAAAAATTGACTTCCAATTGGTATGGAAAATTTATAGTACATCTTTGAGCCCACAATTCGATGCCTCAACAACTTTAGAAGATGGAATATTCAAGTTACCCGTCACAATACTCGTCAACCTTAAATATTTATCACCATACTTACATGGGCGCAGATCCGAATAGTCCCCTCATCTTCTATGTATAACCATTGCATTGAAAATTTTCTCATTACCCCAAAAATCATCTAGGATTTTGAGAGCTCTTAGGCGACTTTGAGAAATCACAGCCGCCTAGCTTTTTTGCCGGGGGGAGGCGCCTCTTTCCCTCCTCCCCGGGCTCCTCCTCCTCCTCCATCCGCTCTCCCTTCTCCGCTCTCCTCTTTCTTCCCTCTCTTCCTTATGGTTTTTTTCTTTTCGTTTTCTCCTCCCTCAGATCTGACCCTCTCTGTTCAGCGGGCTCTGCCGTCACCGGAGTTTTTTGTCCGCATATAATCGTCGCCGGAGCCCTTGTGGCAGCAGTGGTGGAGGCAGTAAGGGTTGCGATCCGTCCGACGGTTTTTGGGCGGCTAGAATTAGAGCAAGATCTATGGGAGTTTTATCTCTCATTGTGAGAGTTTTGTCTCTCCTTATAAGAATAATAAAGTTCGCCTTTGGGCGATTTTTTTACTATTCGGGCTCGAGAAGATTAATATGCATTTATTGGTGGTTTGCTAGAAATTCATTAGTGTGTTCATTTCTGGTCGAAATTCATCTGATCGTCTGGGTTCTTATTGTCTTTTTTTCTTGGCTAGCAATTAAAATATCTCTTTTTGAGACTGCTATAAGATATATGAATTTTTCACTCAGTAGAAGGTGTGTCAGGCGATACCTGGGCTGGGATGAAGGACATCAATCGCCTCATTCTCTCACTTTTGTCAAAAAAAAAAAAAGAAAAGAAAATTTTCTCGTTTTATTGGAGGATTTAGTTTTCCCACTTTCAGTTCGGTGAAGAGAGAAGTGCTGTCTCTATTTGAGGAAAAAACTGCAGAGTTCCGTGGAACTATGAAACTCTGCACTCTGCAGTTTAGAACGTGATTCTGTCTTCATTTTTTTAAATTTTTTTTAAATTTATGTATAACTTGGGTGGGGTGGTTATAGAGCATTTAACTTTCATGTCCTTAGGTTTGAGAAGTATAACCAATTCAATTCAAGGGCAATTTGGGAAGATGAAAAATTGATACAATGACAAAAAGAGGGACACTAAACTGATGCTCTTCATAATGATCAAAAATAAAAAAACTGATGCTCTTCATTTATATATTAGAAATATATATATATTGGGGCGGTTTAAGGGATAACTAATTAGACACCTAAAAAAATACCTCATAGTTTCCCATCAAATTTTGATGATCCGAGCCGCTCAATGTGATCAGAACGTGATTTCAAGGGTACCTGCGAGAAATCAACAAAAGAAATGACCAGGAAGAGTTTGATCTGAACAGTTTTGAATAGTTTTTTATTAAACGGTTAAAAAAAAACTGCTCAAATCAAGTCTTTTCCGGTCATTTTTTTTGGTAATTTCTCGCGGGCACCCTTAAAATCACATTCTGCACACATTAACGGTTCGGATCATAAAAATTTGATCGGGAACTATGAGATTGAGTTTGGGGTGTTTTTTTAGGTGTTTAATTGGTTGTTCTCGGAATCGCCCCCGTATATATAAAAGCTATATAAAATGTGCTAATGAAAGTGATTTTTTTTTTTCCTTTTTTGAAAAAGAAGGTTGTAATAAATTGTGTAAATGTGCAGGCCGAGGTTAGAAGTGAAGAAGGATTGATATATTTAGGACCATGGGGAGGGAAAAGTGGTGTAGGTTGGGCTTACAAGGCCGAAGGGCCTATAATGCAGATAACTCTCCATTATGGACAAGTTGTCCATTCAATTTTATTCGAAAGTAAAAGCTATGATGGCAAAAATATAGGAAGCTCCGTGAAATTTGGCGGTACCGGTGCTTCCGATGATGCAGTATTTAAAAAGGTGTGACCCTCTTTAATTAGTTTAATCACAGACTCGGACAAAGATGTATTTGGATCTATTCGATGCACGTGGGTCCCACAAACGTTGGACGGTTCCGAACATTTCCTTGTCGAATTTGTGCACTTTCCTATGTGGGCGATAGCAATTTTTTATAACTTTTTTTAATCTTTATTGTCAAGATGAATAGGCTAGTGAATTGTTTAACCAAAAATTACTCCATCTGTCCCAAACTGCTAGTTCCTGCCGATCAAAAAAAATAAAAAATTGTTGATCCCTCTTCGATTTTTGGGATATCCCAAAATAAATGTTCACTTTCCACAAATGACCAATAGATTTTGAAGTGATTCCTGCTTTGCCCTTTCTCTTTCTTTATCATTTCTTAAAACTAGTTGTACTGTAAAGTAAGGGCAATATAGAAAAGTCAAGTATAAAGCAATTCTACTGTTGTACTGTAATTAATAATTTGGATTCCTCAAAAGAGACAAGCAATTTGGGACGGATGGAGTACAATAATTCCAGATGATTTTTGTTTATATTGTTCATGCCTCGCAACAAAAGATTAGTTTATACTTGCACTTGTTTAGTTCTGTATTGACAGTTCAGTAGAGCAACTCTCGTCCATAAGCCTGACATACGATGAGTACTTTGGAGGAGTGTTATTAATCGTATCTCTCTGTTTTAATACAAATCTGAACAAATATGGGCCTTTTGGTACGAGATCGGGTGGTTATTCTGTGTCCATTCCAATAGAAGGTGGGGTCATCGCTGGATTCCATGGTCGTACCGGAGCCCACCACCTTACTGCAGTTGGTGTAATTATGGCACCCGAAGTCAAAAGTTTTCCCAGTTTGGAACAAATACAGCCCAAGGTCAGCTTCTATCCCCTCTATTTTTCTCTTATCCAATTAGCAAATCAAATTTCTCATGCCCATTTTCTCCCTCATAAGTTTGTTAAGTAGTAGGATGGGGTTTGTTAGTGTTTTGTTTTGATGATCCAAACTTCCATTTATAAGATTCTCGAAATGGAATTTATTGCTTGATAAAAATCATGTGAAACAGAGTTAGATATATCGATAGTCATCTCAACAAATCACATGTGTATTTTCAAAAATGTTATGTACTCTTGGCCTCGTTCTGCTTATCTAAATAAGTATATATTTTTTTATGGGATCTATTCGAACACTACAAGAAATTACATCATTCCCGACTAACAGTTTAGTCGGCAAAAGGTAGGAATTTAGTCGGCAGTAGTAATTCCCGACTAAAAAATTTGGTCGGCAATTTAGTCGGGGAATTGCGGTCGGGAAAGGTAATCACCGACTAAAAAAGATTTAGTCGGCATATGATGGTCTTTCCCGACTAATTATTTAGTCGGCTAATTTAAATTATTATCGACAAAGTATTTAGTCGGCAAAATTATTTAGTCGGCAAATGTTTAATAAATTACCGACTAATTATTTAGTCGGAAAATATTTAATAAATTACCGACTAATTATTTAGTCGGCAAATATTTAATAAATTACCGAAAATGTTTGATAAATTACCGACTAATTATTTAGTCGATAAATGTGAAAAAAAGTAGCATAGTTGGCATCTTTTACCAACTAAGTATTTAGTGGGCAAATATAATATTACAAATTTTAAAACAAATTCTAAAATCTGCTGAGTTTTTTTTTTTTTGGTGATTCACAATAAATTAAATTAAGCAACATCTATTCAGCAATCTACTGTAATCAAGTATTGGAATTCAAGAACAATTCATTCATAACTTCCATAAATAAAGGGTATTCACCAAATAACAAACGATATTAAAAATCGCACCACGAAAAGTCCTACCATCAAATATATCATATCTAAGCCCTAGAGCGCAAAATAATACAAAAGTTCAACAGAACTAGATTACGGTAGAATCCACGGCAAAAATCGAACTTCTTCATATATAGTCCTTAACGAAATGTCAGATACTACAATATCTATGGAAAGAACAAAACACAATAATAAGACCCAAAATTGGAATCTTTCTTCTTATAGCTATCAGCTGAAAATAATCTAAAAGTAGAAACAAAAAAATTCATTCATCCCAAAATCAGTAAGAAAATCAATTACCCAAAAGGCAAAAAGTTCCAAATTTTACAAATCGTACCTAAATATGTTATGAACTAGGTTCTTTTCCGTGCGAGGCACGAATATTATGCCCGTTGAAAAGAATATTTTATGATTTGGGGTAGTGTTTTGTTGCCATTAGCTGTATAGTTTAAATAAGAAGAAGAGCAATGAATTTAAAGATTGATTGCATATAGTGTTCTGGTATGAATACAGTAATTTTGTTTAAGTTGTGGACAAATTAGTCTTTTCGTTTTGTTTGACTGGAAAGGCTTTTTTTGGTCACCCAATGGTGATGAATGGCGGAAGCAGAAGTAATATTACTATTTGCAAATTGGGGAAAAATTGTTCAACTGCAGAACTAATTGCCACCGCCGTAGATCGCCAGATCCGAGGGAGAATCCGACCAGACTGATACACCAAGCTCGACTGGGGGAAACCCAGACGGAGAAAAGGCGTAAATGGCCCAGGAGGATGAGCCGGACCAAAAGGAAAAGTATGTGGACCGTATGCAAGTTTATAAACCACTCCATTTTTTGAAGGAAATGCATCATCCAGAAATAAAAAAAAATAATCTTGGTTCACCCTCAATATCTGACAATGTTCTAAAAGTCGCTTGGAGCTAGTCAGGCGGAAAAGTGCCGTCTAGCGTCTAGGCGCCGAGTCGCCGACCGCCTAAGTGCCCAGGCAGGGACTAGGCGCCGACTAGTCAGCTGCCTCATCTAGGTGTTGGACCACAGCCTAGCGCCTAGGTGGGGAGTAGTTGGCCTAGGCAGCCGACTTTTAGAACACTGATATCTGAGTGAATTCCATATCCTACCATCACAACATGATCTACCACTTATCTTCAACTACCATTACGTTGCCACCTAATTTAAGTCCACTCCCTGTTTCTCATCCTCCTTTTTCTTCCAAATAGTTCCCTTTACTCCTATTAGAGTTCTAAAAGGCACGCCTAGAGGCAAGACACAACCAAAACGCCTCGAACACCTTGAGTGCAGTTCATAACGCACGACTGGGGCTCTTGAGGTTCGCACCTCATGCTGAGGCGCAAGGCACATGAAGCGTGCACCTCAAATGTACAATATAATGCCAAAATGGCACAAATCGCACCTTTGTCTCGCCAAAATATTAATGCACCATTCCTCGTATAGTCAACAGCTAATCGATTAGACAAAAAGCTAAAGTGTGATTAATGAAATTAAAGTTCCATCACAAATAAATTTTCTCCAATTGAAAACTTTGATTATTGGAAAACAAAAATACAAAAACCAACTACAATTAAGATAATTGC
>JAOTQK010071693.1:0-10591 GCA_025642025.1 Rhododendron ferrugineum | reverse complement strand
AAAACGTTTATAAGTTTAATAACAAAATCATTATGAGTGCTCTATATGAAAAAGGATAGCAATCCAAAAAAAATTTGTAGTACTTCGAATTTAAGCTCTACGCAAGAATTCTCTAAATATATTTCTTGTGATCTTTCCTGTAGTAAAATAATAGAAAGTAAGAAGATGGTAGAATAAACAACAAAGTAAGGATTAACGTAAAAGACCCATGCAAGGTTGTCAAAAAAAAAAAAACTATTCTCTCACACGCATATTTTTTCTTCCAATTTTCGGCAAAAGAAACCCAATGTGAAAATCGAACTTGCATGAGAAATGAAAAAAATCATTCAATGTTTGAATCCCTTGCATGAAAACTGAAAAAAAAAATCATTCAAGAAACTCCTAATTTACGGCAAAAGAAACCCAATATGAGTAAAAATCGTCCATGAAAAAAATCAAACTTGCATGAGAATTGAAAAAATCGAACTTACTTCACTATCGGTAATGGTCGTTTAGGAAGTTGTTTTTGGCAAAAGAAACCCAATAAGATTAAAAATCGTTCAAGAAAGAAATCGAACTTGCATGAGTACTAAAAAAAATGGAACTTGCATGAATACTAAAAAAAATCGAACTTACCTCACTATAGGTAATGGTCGTTCAGAAGTTGGAGGACATGGAAAACCTAAGCATGTGACAAACAAACCCAAAAAATGCGGATTTCTAAATAGAAGGTATCAATTGCACACAATATGTTGGTCTTCTAAGAAACGGGGACTTCTAAAACGCAGTGATAAGTTTAAATCTTCTAAAATTTAAATCTTATGTGATAAGGAAATCACAGGGAACCAATCACTCACACATTCCTAAATAGAAGGTATATTCCTTATAGGTTGTGGACTCCTTATATATTTTACCTACTGCCTAAATAGGAGCCGGAAATGTTTCCTTCAAAAACCTTCAAATTCCCTGTTAATTGCATCCGGATATTGTGGACGAAAATGTGGAATTGTAGTTGTAAATCCGGATATTGTTTCCTTCATCATAATATATTGCTAGGAATTTTTTTTTTGATTAGCCGGTTACCAAAATGCGATGATGATAACCCTTGGATGGATTTGGTATTTACCAAGCTGCCATTTTGAACAACCAACGGCCTAGATTTATAGAGGGGACAATTCTGGACCGTTTGTTGTCTTTTGGATTCAAAACCAGTTCCTAAAAAAATAAGGGAAACACAATTCTTGAATCGACGTTGGAACCTCGGTTGATTCAGTCAAGCAATGTACCTTCGTCGTTTGTAAAAAATACACATTTGTTGATCAGAAAGTATTCATAAATAAAAAAACACCCCATAGATTTCGTGTGTGGGAACTACATAATAGAGGAAAAGGGGGGAAAAAAAAAAACTCGATATAATCTTTTAAGGGAAGAGCCAGAAAAAGTTGGACATAACTCTTGTGAGGGAAAAAGATTATGGACATTGGACATAAATAAATCTCCTCTCAACATAATTCCTTAAACTGATTGGATATGAGCAGTAAAAGACTCACAGGGTAGTGGTAATGATTCAAACCGTGCTTTGGTCTATATCGAATGCTCCACTTCACAGCAATCTTCACTATATCAAATGCCCCACTTCACAGCCTGAAGTTTTCTGTTTCTCCCTTCAAACGACGAAAAGATAGGGAAAAATGGCGGTCAAATGGACACACATGCATACACCAGAGCACTCATTCTCACAACAGAACAAATAAATCTCTAGGGAAAAAGGGAGGTTATCAATTGTTCACTTTAACTATGACAGAGCAATTTCAATCTCCTGTCTCAATTCCATTTGCATGAGGCATTTTTACAGACACCTAGACTACCGCTCAAAGTATAAAAATAAGGAACGACCCACGCTGCAAAGTGTCCCAATTACCAGCTCTACAATTTTTACGATTATGATCTCAAACTTTGGTCTTGCAAATTTCAGTAATTTAAGACGTTTTCCAACATTCATGGACCTGTATAATGTGTTTTGGTGGGCTTGACCAAGATTCCTTCACCATGATATATGGTGTATCGGAAAAAAATTAAGTTGAGAATCCAATTCGTTTCCAATTAAGTTGAAAAAAATTAAGATTCCTATGATATATGCTGCATCGGAAAAAAATTAAGTTGAGAATCCAATTCGTTTCCAATTAAGTTGAAAAAAATTAAGTTGAGAATCCAATTCGTTTCCAATTATAAGTTGAAAAAAATTAAGATTCCTCTTGGTCGATCATACAACTTCGATCAGAATACAACTTCCACCGCCTCCTCCGCCGCCTCCCTCTCAACTTAATTTTTTTCCGATGTCGTTTCCAATTAGGAGTCGGTTTAAAGCATGAGAATACAACTTCTGGAATCGTTAGGTTACTTGGAATCAGATTAAAGCACAGGGAGAGCAGCGGCGGCCGGCGCGTGATGTGGCGGAGGAGGCGGTGGCCGTGGCGGAGGGGGGAGGCGGCAGAGAGAGAGAGACAGGGGGAAGGCGGCAGAGAGAGACAGGGAGAGAGGGAGGCGTAGACGGGGTATTTCTCTTCCCAAAAACGTGGTCTATTTTTTGTAAAGGAAAAGTTAAAGTATTTCTGTTTCCAATTAACGTGGTCTATTTTTTGTTAAGTAAAGTATTTACACAAATGCCATTGCAGAATCAAGGGTGGAGAATATGCAGGAGACAATTCTGGACCGTTGGTTGTCTTTTGGATTCAAACCCAGTCCTATCTTATTATATAGATTGTAAACAAACCAGGAAAAATAGGAAAGTAGCTACAAACTAGGATCGAGATCCTTAAGACTAGGAAAAATAGCTACAAAATAGGGGAGGGGCAGCAGCTCGCTGTCCCGGTCGAATGGGGTCCGCATCGGTTTCACTTTGATGATTGGAAACGTTCACTTCGTAGAGCTCGTCGAGTAGAACAAATGAACCAAAAATCAGCTCGAACGGATATCATTAAGAGCCTTATCGAAATAGTTTTATCTTGAAAAGAATGGATCCGAAACACTGGATCAAATCCACTGGAACTTATTATTGGCAAGTTATATTTGTTCCGATCAAACACTTAATGATATTCGATCGAGCTAACGACTACCAACAAAATAGGATATATAACGACTACCAACAAAATAGGAGACCCGTAAGACTTGGACTCTAAATCCCTAAAAAAGCTACTTAAAAGCTAGAACCACTAACAGATTTGTCCATTATTTAGAAAATAAAAGATAACAATACGTAAAATAAAAAATAGAGGACTTAGCAAATACTAGTATTTATCAATGATCAGTCATTTCTCAAGTAAAAAACTTATTATGTCATTTTAAAGCCAAATTTAACGCAACAAATGGCAAAGTCATCTACAATCACGTCAATATATGTGTGTGTTGCTGTATTTTTATTCAAATATGTGACATGATTCAATTGATCAAATGGCTGTGATAGATTAAGGTAAAAATGGTTTTGAGACCATTAGAACAACTTTCTCAAATTTCGGCTATATACCATTAAAATCTATCTTTTGCATGCTCGAAAAGAAACTAGAAACCATTGAAGATGCTGTAATATATGGAATTCTGAGTACTGAAAGGGCAATTTGAATTGTTTGACACAATGACTTGAATTGATGCACGATACATTTCTAAAGAGGGGAAGAAAGGCCTCCATGCAAAAATGCCTCCACACGTTATAAACCACCATAAAAGTTTGGAATTATTCAACACAAGAAAAACAAGAAAAAGGAAATAAGCAAATAAGCCACAGGGCCTTAACGTCGAGTCTGTCTCTGTCTATTCCAAGCGTTAGATATCAGAAAGGGCCGGATTGGCTTGGCTCCAAATCCCAAGGGGTTGGCCTGTGTGCCATGCCTTGCCTAGTCCGATAGCAAGTAGTATATGTTATGGCGAGCGTTGCTTAGTCCTTTGACATGCACACATGCATGTCGTGTCATTCCTTGTTTAGCTCAAGAATAAGCACATGTCGTGTCATGCCTCGCCTAGCCCGGTGACATGCCATTATCAAGTCTTGATACGTAGGGCTTTACTCACCTCTATGGTCTCATATTCAAATAGGGATGGGGCGTATAGAGGCGGGTGTGGCATGAGCCACCCCCAGTTATTGTGGTGACCTCGGTTACCAGCTCGGTAACCGGTCCAAGGTGGTATGAACCAGCGTTGAAGGGGATCCGAGCCACTGCTCAATTCAGGTCTTCCTCGGTATACTTTTCGGTTGTGTGTTCGGAGACAGGCCTCCTGAGGCTTCAGTGTTATCAATGGCATCGTGTCTGTTCCGGTGTTCCCGAAGGAATCAGGGGGGGAAACCGTTATTTCAGATGGGCCCCATAAGGATCATGCAGCAAGCGTAATCATTGGGATAAGATCTGGCCATGTGCTCCGTAACCGCTTTATCCCTTTCGTCATATATGACGTCACCCGAGACAGTTATCCGAGCGTATCCTCCACGTGCTAGCTTGGAGGCCAAGCAAACCTAGGTCTATAAATATAAAGGGATTCTCACCTGCAAGAGGTATGTCACTCTACCATAACCTTAGACCTATACACTTTCCCTGAGATCTAACTTGATCGTCGGAGGGTCACTGGGCTATTCCAGCCCTAGTGACTTGGTGTAGGTCCAGCGGAAGGAGCACGGAGCTACGACGGGAGGAGCCTGATCCATGCTACGATCAAGATCCTGATAATTTGAACCCCTACAGTTATTACACAAATTGAAGTCTACTAGCTAGGTACTTATCAGTATCCAACTTTATTTTTTTTACAAAAATAATGAAAAACAACAATTATAAAATGAAGGATTCCAATTATAAAAGAAATAGGAGTATCTCAACATGGCTTCATTTATAGACTACAAGAGGATTGAATTAACTCTTCATTATATCTCTATATCTTTAATCTAAAAACAAAGTTCGGGACAAAATCTGACTTTTAGCATTTTTCTTCACCTTCTTACTAACAAAATGTAACAATAAAAGTGGATTACCATGTGTACGTTTTGCACAAAACGTTCCTCGAGGTGCAACAACTAAGCGCGGGTGTGCTAGGATTTGTCGCATCCAACATAAAGGACTGGATGTCCTTTTCTGACTTCCTAACCGTGAAAGCGAAAGTGTTGTGATCTTAAGGGCGAGATCAAAATGATGGTTCGTGATTTGCCATAACGGTTGTGGATCGACTTAAATATTTCCTAACCATGTAGGAAAGAACGAACAATGTAAAATACTTTATTATATATGGGAATAATAAAGTTGGCGTACGACGAAAAGGTAAAAACCCGAATTACTTGATGAAGTAATTGCAAGTAATTGGATTGGATTGATTGAAAAAGTAAAGATAAGCAAACTTGCTGAAATGTTGTGTTTGAGTATAAGCGTTAGACTTGATTAGTGTTGAAACCATTTTTTAGTCTTGAGAACTAGTATTTATATGCTTCAAAGGGTCTTCACGGAATTGGAGGGAGATTTCTCGCCTTCACCATATCGTGCCAAGTGTCCTTGTAACTTCCCACTTGTGCACTTCATGAAGATAACAGGTGATTATTAGAGGTTTAAAAGAAAACCCACATATTTTCTTTTAGAATTTTGATATTCGCGTTTCACTTTTTACTGATGGCGCTCCATTTGTTCATGAAGTTACTAGTAACTTCACGTTAAAAGTGAAACCCCATCAGTAAAAAAATGGAGCGCGAAAATCAATTTCCTTTCTTTTATCATAGGAAGTTACTGAAAATTAATAAAGAGTAATGAGCCACCTCACATCCCTCTTTCTTGGGAATAAAAGGATGATGGGCCAATGGCCAATTAACATATATCTTCCACTAGCCCACTTTTCGTTTTATATGAGAGATTCTTCCAGAATACTAACTAACCAACATGGTTATGGGCCTTCGAAATAGAAATGTATTGGAGTATTTCCTACCTCTCCTACCTCTCTTTAAGAAGAATCACTTTGGCAATTCAATCGCTTGCCATATTTTGCCAATTTGGACAATTTTGTCCCCTGATTGAAAAGCTATTGGTTTTGTTGGGAAGGATAATTTCGTCTTTTTTGGCTCAAGCAAGAAACGTGAACCATATCACTTTGTTCGCTCCGCCACCCCTCTTCTTTTCTTCGCCTCCCCCTCTTCTTTTCTTCCTCCGGTTTAGAGAAAAACAGAAAGAGAGAGAGAGATGCCGGTCTTCTCTCGGCATCAGCCATAGCCTCCTCGTCACTGACGCCGGTCATCTCGGTCACCAGCTATAAGCTCCTTAGGTATAGAGAGAGTACGAGCAAAGCAAGGAAAAGCAGTCAACTCACGCTCGCTGGACAATCCTACCGTCAAATCTTAAACCCTAGGCCAGAAATCACATAAGGTATACATATTTTCTGTGGGTGTTAGATCCAGGGTTTTCTTTGAATTTTGTTTCTATATATCGGATTTTTCCGATTTGCATGTGTTTGTTAGTGCTAATTTCTATGGGTTGGATGTATATGTTTGTGATTTACATTTAGGGTTTATTATGTACGCAGATTCCTTAAGTATCTAATTTTGTTATGTTTTTGCCGGATTTTGATGACGACTGACGATGAGTCGTCCTTAAACACCACCTCTGCTGTTAATCTCTCCTTTTTCATATCTATGGTACTACCCATCTCTCTCTCATTTGAAATTGTGGGTTTTTTTGTTTTGCTTTTGTCAAAAACAGAGGAGGAATGGGTGGAGTTTGGAAGAGTCTATGAGAAGCTGAGCTAATTCCCTTAAAAAGACTTGTCAAGAAAAGCAATATTAGAGTTAGGTTAAAGTTGAAAATACTAAGTTGTGGAGTACTATTTTTTTTTCTTAATATTCTTGTGTGGGTTTTTTTCTTCAAAAGTGGAAAGGATAATTGAAACTGCAAATGGTCAGAGTCTCATAGCATGTGAACAGAACATTGTTGTTCCCTGCAGGTATCCTCCTGGAGTTATCCCTCATATGAAGCACTTTGTTTGACAACATATTGGCATTGGGTTTGATGTTAACTCTTACCCCTTATCTCATGCTTCTAGCCTATTGTTATAGGCTCGCCACTGTTGCATCTGGAGCAGCTTCTGGGAAACTATTGCAGTATGAGGTTGGAGGTCCCAGGGTTTCTGTCCAAACAGCTTATGGCGTGGAGGTTGAGGTAGAACAAGCACGATGTTATGTTTTCCTTGAACACCCAATCTTTTACTAGATACCAATAGTTCTTTCTAGCATTTGTCATGGAATACAGGCAAGACAACCTGTAACTTTGCATGGAGTTGCTACACTGGTTTTTTGGGATTGTTTTTGGGTTTGTTCTGTCTCCATATTCTGTGTTCCCCTATTTGAGTTTAATTTTTGCTTTCAATTGCATCCATAGTTATGTAGCTTATTGAATTTATGCTTTATGCCATGGGTTTAATATTAGTGGCAATGCTTGTTTGGTTGTCTCTGCTTACATTCATTTTTGCAACATGGTTTCCCCAGGAGGGGGGCGCTGATGGGGTTTGTGTTAGTGAGGAAGTGTTGATGGGAGTTCGAATACTAAATATTTTTAGGGCAATGTTGTGCTTCAGTGTACCATGATTCTGATTGTTACCATGACTCTTATCTTGGGTTGATATTTCTTTTTTAGGCCATATGAGATAATAGCAACTGCGACTCACGAAGGAATTGCAATATGGCACCTTGGATTCAATCCCAATTTTGATGGATGGAAAGCTTTCAATGGAGAAGGTTACATCGCTCTCTGGTTATGAATGCAGGGTAGTGTTACTGACCTCTCTTTTCTTATTCTTCTTTTATTTATTTACTTGCTTAAAAAAGGGTCGCCTATGATGTAGGGAAGGGAGTGCTTATTGAATCTTCCCTTTCAAATCTTATTTCCGTGATCAGGTTTGGTGTTCTTTGCCTTCAAGGTGTGTTTACGTATGTTGTGTTCGTGCGTCGCGTAATTCGTTTTGCCCAAAACTTGAAATCTTGTACCTTCAGTGGTGTATCGAAGCTCTGTATAAACTCCCAGCTATTTCATGCAAGTTTTTGTCACCAGGAGGTTGGTACTATAGTAAGATGATTCGAATGTCTTCAAAATGAAATTCCATTCCCGTTCTTGCCATTTGCTTAGTAGCACCAACCAACCGTTGCTTTAATGCAAAAAGACACGGTACATTTCACCTAAAAGCATTTGGTCACGTTAGTGATAGTATGTTCCAAAACGGAGAAAGGAGTTCAATTTATAGTCCTTTGAATTGGGCTGTTTTTCAGTGGAGGGTGTTTGAAAGCTGCTATCTTCAAGCACTAAAGAAATGCAAGCATTTTTCAAAAGAAGGCTTTACTTATTGGAATGGTGAGCTCCCAAATTAATTGGGGACATTAGTTTGCATATATATGTGTCCCAAAAAATGCATTGTCTTGGTTGGTCTAGATTCTCCACCATGAAGTATTGCTGGCCTGGAGTTGCCTTGAAAGGTTATGTGAATGAAACCAAATAGCTATATAAAATTTTCCTGTCCCTAACTTTTCTTGCTCTCTTTGCAGCTAAAACGTTTTGAGTTGATAAACGCAAACGGTGTTCACCTTGACCCAATACCATTTGACATGGACGGAAATCTTCTCATCCCAACTTTCAAGAAGAAGAGGGACAAATTTCTCAAATACTATCAGGTAAGCTCTTGTGATCTGCGCATTTAGATTCATCAAAGACTGTGAGACAAGTGGGGAAGTACTATGTGTAACAATGTTTGGTCACTAATTCAAGATCTGCCTGCACTGTTTCAACTTTACAACCGACCATCATTGTGCTTAAGTTTGTGTATTTGCTTCTGCAGAGCATGGTAAAGAGACAGCTAATAATGATGCACCTAAGAATAATCCCCAATACACCAGTACTGTCTATGTTGGCAACCTAGCTCCAGAGGCACGAATACTTCTCTATATGCATTTGTGTGTTGTGGGATCCACCATCTATCTTTTGTGGTGTAAAGTTATTAGATGTTAATTCGTTTTGAGTCTGAAGACACTCGTCATACAACAGTTTCCTTCTAGCTTGTTTAGTTTCTTTCTTTTCCCTTCTTGGATCGATATAGCGCTAGAGCGTCTTTTATTATTAGATGCCTTTTATCATTTTCTACTTGTTAATTACGATATTCGGAATGACTTATTTTAGATTTTGTACATCTAAATCTTATGGATCAACATTTGCAGTTTCCTTATGTTTTACTGTGTGTTTCCTTTTGCTATGTAGAACTTCCAGTCCAAATGCTTTTGCTTTCTCTAATTAGCACAAATTGAACTTCAATGCTAGCCCTTTTGCAATCATATACATAGACCTGTAATCAAACTTATGCAACTTACATTTACTAGACTCGACTACTTGTAAAATTCCACAGATATTCAATACCGTTCTCAACGGGCATGACAGACGTGCCTTGCACGTCGCAATGCACCTAGTCTTAATAATAAAGCCCAAAAAGCTTTAAGCCCCTGACCGAACTAAATAAAAAATAATCGGGTCCAATTAATATTGTATTGGCTCATAAATTTTAATCCAATACATTTCTATTTTTCGGCCTAATATAATTAAATAATAATTAAATGGCCTTTCAATGCTGGTCTAGGATTTGGTGCCAAAAATAGGTGTAAACACCATGTAATACCGACACTTCCCAATTCAAATCGTGGCTATGTTACAATTCGCGGGGGCAGTCCATATGTAATTTGGTTTCAATTTTAATTGGGATTTCCCACTAGTGGAAGAAAAGATTAGTCCCATTTAGGAGGCTTTCGCTAAAGAATTGTATTTTTTTATTTAAAAAATCTCATTTATTAGTTTTACGTTGATTTTATATGAATTATTGGTTCGCTTTAACGAGAGGAATCTAAAAAAATTATATTCAAAATCTTTAAAAGGTTACTAAAGACAAAAAACAATGCAAAACAAAAAGATTTTTTAGATTACTTTTGTCCTTACTAAAAAAACATTTAAGTTTGGTTTACCATTCTTTATTTTTTAGATTTCTCTATCAATTTTTGAATCAATAAAAAAAATTAACTCAAAAATGATAAATGCGAAAAAAGTTGATAAAGGAAAAAAAAAAACTTCAAACTCAATTATTTATCCAAAACACCCTTTATCTCGAGTAGATAAAAACTTCTTTACGGGGTGTCCCGTAAAGAAGATTTATGTTGCTAAATCGCGCACATTCAAAAGTATTTTGGATGGTCTAAATTGAAAATCAATTTTGACTGATAGGTCAAACTTAAAAACACATCTCAGCTATTATTGTGTGAATGAACAGTTGAGATTAAGCGGATGGAAAACCACACCGTACTTTTCCCTCCCTGTTTCATAGGGCAAATGGAAAACCCGCTTTTATTTGCCTCCAAAATGAAGAACTAGCTAGGGCGGCATATCAGAAGTTCTCCAGAGAGTCCAGTCCTTCTAAATCCGCACAAGAAATCCTTCAAAAATCAAGGTAGTGTGCCTTCACATTCTGTATAATCTGTCAAGGGATCCTAATATATGTGGGTTTTTTTTGTTGGGAACAGTTTGTTCAATGTGGTGATTTAGTCATCTCAGTTGCAAAGTGTTGATTTTCCAGC